>JAALXK010000536.1:0-21570 GCA_012977745.1 Fusarium anguioides | reverse complement strand
ACTCCAGGATCAGTAGGTAATAATGTGGTAGTCAGAGGTGCTGTCAGACTGTTAACATAGGTCGTGACAGTTGTGTATGCCTGAGGATTCTCAACAACAACAGTGACAGGATCCCCAGGTCTACCAGGTTGGTGTGTCGTAGTCAGGGGTGCTGTCAGACTATCAACATAGGTCGTGACAGTTGTGTATGCCCGAGGACTCTCAATAATCACAGTGACAGGATCCCCTGGATTACCAGGTTGGTTTGAAGTAGTCAGGGGTGCTGTCAGACTATCAACATATGTCGTGATAGTTGTATACGGCTGGGGAAGATCAAGGACCACAGTCATCACATCGCCTGGATTAGCTACCGGTAAGGTTGTAGATGTCGGGCCGGCGAGACCTGGAATGTAGCTTGTGACTGTCGTGTAGGGCTGAGGTACATCAACCTTGACAGTAGCAATCTTTCCTTGCACAGGGACTGGGAATGTTGTAGTCACAGCTGCGGTCAGACCATCTCTGTAGCTGGTGACGGTTGTAAAAGGTTGCGGAAGGTCGACTTCTACAGTGCCGATCTGCCCTGCAATAGAGGGTGGGTATGTTATGGTGGTGGCTTCAGGGAAAGAGCCATAGCTGGTAACTGTAGTGTAAGGTTGCGGAAGATCAACCTCTACAGTGCCGACTTGTCCTGCAACAGAGGGTGGATATGTTACAGTCATGGCTTTGGTGAAAGAGCCATAGCTGGTAACGGTTGTAAAAGGTTGCGGAAGGTCAACCTCTACAGTGCCGATCTGCCCTGCAATAGAGGGTGGATATGTTACAGTAGTGGCTTCGGGGAAAGGACCATAGCTGGTAACGGTTGTAAAAGGTTGCGGAAGATCAACCTCTACAGTGCCGACCTGTCCTGCAACAGAGGGTGGATATGTTACAGTAGTGGCTTTGGTGACAGGGCCGTAGCTGGTGACTGTAGTGTAAGGTTGAGGGAGATCAACCACGACTGTGAGAGTTGGGTTGGATCCAACACCGCTCTCGGTTGTTGTAGAAGCCGCTGTGACGCTTCCATATTTGGTGATAGTCACGTATAACTGCGGATCAAAAATCACGACAGTGCCCGTTTGGCCTGGCATAGATGGATCTATGGTTGTTGTAGATTCAGCCGTAACGCCTCCGTATGAAGTAACGGTCGTATATGGCTGTTGCTTTAGAACCATAACAATACCGGTCTGGCCAGGAGCAGGGGGAGGGGAGGTGTATGTAGTATCGGTCGAGACGGCTCCATACGAAGTGATGGTCGTATATGGCTGAGATTTGAAGACCACCACGGTGCCTGTTTGGCCTGGGGTGGATGGATTTATTGTAGATGTGTATCCAGCTGTAAACTGTCCAAAAGAAGTGACGGTCACCCACTGATCAGGTTGATACACAATAACAGTACCTGTCGCATCTGGAGCAGTTGGAGATACAGTAGCTGTAGATTGAGCCGTAAATTCTCCATAAGATGTGATAGTCATCCAATGATCAGGTTGATACACAATAACAGTACCTGTCGCATCTGGAGCAGTTGGAGATACAGTAGCTGTAGATTGAGCCGTAAATTCTCCATAAGATGTGATAGTCATCCAATGATCAGGTTGATACACAATGACAGTGCCTGTCGCATCTGGAGCAGTTGGAGATATAGTAGCTGTAGATTGAGCTGTAAATTCTCCATATGATGTGCTAGTCACCCAGTGATAAGGCTGATATACAAAAACAGTGACTGTCTCTGCTTCAGGAGATGGTGGCATGGTGGTTGTGGATGCGGCTGTGATGGCTGGATCGTAAGAGGTGATAACTTGCAGCTGGTATGGCCTATAAATAACAACATTGCCTGTTGCGCCTGGACCAGTTGGGGATATGGTGGTTGTTGACGCTGCAGTGACACTTCCATAGGAAGTAACTGTAAACCATGGATCTGGCTGGTATACCATGACGGTACCTGTTTGGTCTGGGGAGACTGGAGATATAGTCTGCGTAGATGCGGCTGTAATTGTTGGGTCATAGGAGCTGATTGTCACCCATTTATATGGCCTATGAATGACTACCGTACCTACATGACCAGACGCAGAAGGCAACATAGACGTTGTATAGTCAGATGGAGCGGCATCATCATAAACGGTGGTCGTCACCCATTCGTATGGATCATAGACAACAACAGTACCAGTTTCGCCAGGGGCACTGGGAGTTATTGTACTCGTGACTACAGCTGTGATCGTGCCATCATAAGATGTCACGGTAACGTAACGAGCTAATGGGTTCGGTAGCACAATCACCACCGTACCAGGACCAGATCCTGACGGGGACTCGGTGATAGTGTAAGTACCGGTGTCGGTGCCGGTTCCTGTGCTAGTGATGGTGGTATAGTCAATTGGAGCAGTCGAGGTCATTTCAGACCTGGCGGCCATGACCCAAACGGTTCCTGTCTCACCAGGTCGAGCTGGAGATTCCGTAATGGTCACAGGAGCAGTACCAGTTCCTTGGGAAGTCATTGTAGTCCATTGGATTATATCATCCGAAGTAGTGGTAGAGTCGTCCTGAGAAGAAGTCTGTGTGGTGTTATTGGTGCTATCAGTGCCCTGCCCAGTTACTGTATTCAATCGCACTGCAGGATCTGAAATGGTAAAATTCTCTGTATTGGATGGAGTAGAACTTTCCGTCCCAGATAGAGCAGAACCTGCAGCCTCAGATTGAATAGAACTTTCTGACTGAGATGGAGTAGAACCTTCGGTCTCGGATGGAGATGGAGTCAAGATCGGATCTTGGGAGAGAGGTGTTTTTCCATCAACCTTCTTGTACCCTGGCAGTTTGACCATTACGGTTACTATGTCGCCTGGATGTTCAGTAGGCAGAGTGGTTGTTTCAGGTGCAGTCAGTGGACGGTCAGTCGACATTAATACAGTCACATCGCTCTTGACAATGACAGTCGCGACATCTGATGGCCCCTGAAGATCTGTGAGAGGAATAGTGAGTGTGGTGTTTACATCACCATGTCCATACACGGGGGTAGTGGCAGTGTAGGTAGCATCATTTCGGATGAGAAATGTACTGCAGACATTAGCTGAAGAATGCTGATGAGAAATCCCTAGATCCCATACTTTGTCAAAGTGTCATACAACGTCGATGATCCTATTATGATCTCGATGGGCTGTGCCAGAGCCCGGTTGTCTACTGCCGGGCAGGTATCAGATCGTTGCACCAAAATTGCATCGGATACTGTGCCTAAGAAGGCCAGGGCCCCAAAGTACACCATGCGCCGAAGCGACATGATCAAAATTGATCGAAAAAAAGAATAATAGAAGGAAATAAATGACCAAGACAATGTGAATGCAAAGGCCAGAGAGCGACCTGAGAAAACAGGAGTAACATCCAGCTTTCACTATGAGGCACCACCGGCCGAACTTATATTATTTTATTTCATCCGCCTTTAATCATTTTTATCAACAGTATGGATGCGGTGCTTACGAAAACATTCGAGGCCGTTTGCGTGTCCGACCCGGCCGCCTCTGAGGCTTGTGGCTGAGAACTTACATGACGACATTGAACTCAGTAACAGGAGTGCTGAGCAACTAGGTCCACGGCTAGCTCTGAGATGTCTGCGACAGCAAGAAATGACATGGTTTTTTTTAAACAGTTTGGGCTAGTAAGTTCTAGATGTCTTTAATATGGCTGGCCTATATGAGGGTAGTGGTGCAGATGGAATGCCAATTTCTCTGTGGTAATATAAGCTCTCAGCCACAAGGCTTAATTGCAAGCAACACATCGAAGGAATGCAATATCACTCAGTGGGCTTCTACTCTGAGCCTACCTAGCCGATGAGAGCTTTCCTAACTATTTTTCTTTATATATAATTCACATAAGCAAACAATATCCAAGACATGCCTCCCTGCCGTTGAATTTGCACGATATAGAAACAGTCAAGTTACTGAAGTTCAAGAGGGAAAAGCAATACGCCAGCCAGAACGAAAGCCAAGAAGCTAGACCGATGCTGGGGAAATGCAGGGGCCGCACTTAGTGCAGTCAGAGCTCACTTACGGAATGGTCAGTAACTCCTTCGGTACTGGCGTGATAAGCTTGTAAGTTCATACTAGCCGTATTCCGCACGACACCATTGATTCGCATTTCTATGCAACGCCTTACCATCAATCTCGGCCAAGCCTAGTAATGGATTGTGAGATTTAATCGTACTGAAATTGGAAGATGTGAGAGAGCTTAGACTATGATGGTCAGAATTATTAGAACCTCTTAAAGATATAATGTAGATTATGCATATAAGTCTTGACAAGTTATTATACTTAAATCTCTTTAAAAGCTTATGATTCTGTAAGCAGGAATATTAGAGGCTACACAAATAACTTTAATTCCTATTACAGTCTGTGACAAAAGTGCCATAGCTGCTAACCTCTTTTGAGGTAGAAGGTGAAATGGATCTTGGATCTAAGACAATCGGGCCGGCATTTTGTTTTACGATGAGATCTAGGGTTGGCTGAGGCGATGTTAGCAATGCCAAGGCCGTACTCCATTCATGCATGCGACATTATAAAGACAAAACGTCCGCTTCTAGGCAGCTGAAGAGCCCTATTGGTGACGATATCAATAGAAATAAGAAACGTATGCAAAATTCTGTGATTGACTTGCAGAATTGACGGAGCTGGGTATAATCGCAGGACCAGTCTCCACTAGGCTGCAAATTCATTGACTTATTTCCTCCATGCACTAACGTACGCGATAAGCGAGCAGGTCAGATAAGCGAGCGGGACAAAATACTGTACGGCAAAAAGTAGCTTACCCTATAGTATTTTAAAAAACTACTTTTAAGGTAAAAAGTAGGTGTCCCGCTCGCTTATTGCGTACGTCAACCCCTTTTGAGGTGTTTTGTGCCGCTGGGGGCTATGGACTTACATGCGGCCTCAATCAATCTGTGAAACAACTAGTTTCTGTGTTACTGTGTACCGCCCCGCGAACCTTATCAGGCTTCAGCACATGGATATGCTGCTCGGAGCTATAGAACTAGATGTGAGCTTGGCGATCATGGGCTACTCAGCCTATGGTAAGATCATCCAAGTAAACAGAACAACAATCATTCCATGTGTCACTGAATACCAGAAAGAAACTATAAAGCTACGGCCTTGCCTTCAGAAATCAATCTCTTGTTCCACTACTCTGTATCCAATCTACACTACTCTATCAATCTACACATTCTCAACTAGGCAATTCTTGCTGTCTCTGCTCTTTCCGCAGTTCTGGCTCGTCCTGCCACTGACGCATCTATCAGTAAGTCTCATACTGGAGAGAGTATATGGGTGCAGCTGAAAATTCACCAATGATACTGGCTGCAATGTTGTCCGAAACCTTCAGACTACACGTGAATGTCGGTACTTCTGCTACGGTGTTTAAAGAGCACTGGGGGCTTTTGAAGCCGAGATAAGGTCATATAGATGTAGCTAATGGAGGGAAAAACGGCTATTGGTTTTATTAATCATATGGCAACACAAAGCCTGGTAGTCTAACAAATAAAACAAGTGCCGCCAAATAGAAAAGACTCTACCCAAGAGATTAGTAGTAGTACTGTTCTGTCATGAATCATAATATAAGTATGGAGAAAGCTCATCTTTCCTAACACGACTGTACAACCCGGCAATATCACGAAGGAAGAGATGATAGAGGGACGAGATATGGATCGTATTCACCCTCCGGCTATAGTTGAGGCATCTAAGCACCTAACTTCATCATAACCTCCTTCTCAAACCACTCAGGAAAATCTATAATTTTCTTTCCCTTCCTTGCCTCCTCCGCAGCGAATACCATACTATGACTCATAATAACATCCCTCAAATTGCACTTAATATACTCTCTCTGAGCCGTCGACACTTTCTCACCATGGTTCTTTACCCGATCGACAGCTAGTACAAATTGCCTCGTCAATCCTTCGTCTCCATCACCATGGCCACCGCCCTCGGGAATGTGTGGGTAGTGCACCGTCTTCTTGCACGTCCTGAAGTCTGTGACTGTAATTGAGGAACTGTCGGCGTACATCTCTCCGTGAACACCGTAGATGTTCGTGAACCGGGTACAGATCTTTTCTGTGAACGCAACCATATGCAACGTGGCTGTCTTGCTACCTCTGCCACTGAGAGCTTGCAGAGGTGTTTCGCCGGGAGCCGCAATCGGGTCGGCGTCCCAAGAAAGTGTAACAACTTGGTTGTCGCAGACATCGTTGTCACATTCGTACACACAACGTCCAAAGGTATTTCTCTTGCTGACCTCATCTGCTGGGGTGTCTTCTGAGTAATCTTCAGCAAGCTTGGAGAGAACAGCCTTTTTAGCTGCTTCTGACCCGCTGTTTGGAATACAGTCTTCAATTTCTGGTGCGACGACCGTGCAAAAGTGCTCTTGTTGCTGACTCTTGAGATCATCTCCTGTGTAAATTCGCTTCGCCGAGAACTGGCACGATGGCTCATAGGCACATGACAAGCAATTGGTGGCGTTTCCAGCTTCGACAGGCTTTCTCTCTTTTCTGAAATATTGGAGGGATCCAGAAGAGCTTATGTCTTTGGGGACATGGGTTGGCTTGTTCGAGCCGGGAGGCGGGGTCGCCAAGATCCAGTAGAGGATATCCATGTCGTGACACGATTTGGCAAGAAGTGATGGAGCTGCCGCCTTTTCATTGCGCCAATTTCCTCTAGTATGTGGTCAGTCTTTAACGCTTGTGCAAATCCATCCGCCAACAACCTACCTGACATAACTGTGTGTAAAGTGATACCAGCCCACTGGCTCTGTGTGATTGACAGCCATGATGTCTCCAATGACCTTGTCCTCAAGTAGAAGTTTCCTCATCATCACGTTGTGAGGACTGTAACGAAGGACATGGCCGACAGCGAACAGCCTTTCTGAGGATCCCGAGGGATCGGGCGAAAGACTCTTATAGATAGCCATACAATCCTCCAGATTAGGCGCTAGAGGCTTCTCGCACATGATGTGTAGTTTCAGCGGTGCAAGACCAAGGACAACATCCTTATGCATGCCATCTTGGACACAAATGAAGACTGCATCGACACCTTGAGGGACATCTGTGGCCCCAGAAGCGGCTTGTTGTCGTCGGCTAAGCTCCCATTCAACGAATTCTGGCCAGTCGCTGAACTGCTCTCCGGGAGTCGGCTCCCTTGTACCCCAGATGTATTTGCGACCGAGATGCCGTCTCTTTATTGGGATGGGCTCCACGACGCCGACGATGACGCCGTTGCTCGCATTCTTAATAGCCTCGGCATAGGCTTTGCCGCGATTACCAGCGCCGATGATTAGTAGACGTGGAGGCGAGGCCGAAAAGGCTGGACGTTCTGGTGGTGGAAGGCGAGTGATACCATGAGCGGACTCGTCCTGTTCGGCGTGGGGTGCCATGGTGAACTAGCAGAAAGATACCAAGAGAGTTTAGATTTTAGATGATTACTTTGGTACTGATTATTGCAATAGCAAGGGCTCCTTTATTAATATGTAGCTACGGATGTTCGGCGCTGACAGCTTGTTACATTGAAGCCACCCGAAAACTACGCATACACTAGATTATCAATTTCCCCGCGTCAATCGTTTACAGATGGAGAATGCAACGTTTGAGAAACGGACTAAGGCCCAATAAGCTCTTATCAATTTGCAAGCGATTGACCTGGAGTCGGTGAAACGGGATCCCGGCGAACCGGCAAACATCGGAAGAACGCCGGTGTCTAGCTCGTTTGAGTCGAGATCACCACCAATATTGATTCAGAGTAGCTACGACTATTGAAAATGATGTTTCATCGGGCTTATCCCCGATAATAGGGTTCCTTGGGCTCTTCGAAGTACTGGTTCATGATGTTGCCCGACCTGTTATAGCCACATTTGACATAGAACGGCTCGTTCTCCGAACTGGTCCCCAGAGTTGTCTTGTAGCATCCGACATTCTTTGCGATAGACGACAGACTGGCAAGTAACTTCAGTCCAAGGCCTTTGCCCTGAAATTCTTTCCCAATCGCAATTTCCTCGATATGGCCAATTAACCCAAGATTGTGAATGCTGCCGAAATAAGGTTAGCATCAAGAGAGTGCAGATACTTTGCAAACCAATCAGAAGACTTACAATTTTCTCTCTACGATAATGGCTCCGGTTCCGACAACTCGGTTGTCATGCTCAATAACCACGTGGAAATGCACCCCTTGGCCCTGCGTCTTCATCCAATCGAACATCTCCTCGAAGCGATGCTGGGACACGGCCCCTACATCCGACAGGACGCCGAGACAGTCAAGGAAACCTTTTGCATAATCTCCTCGTTCCAATGGTCGGATAGTGTAGCCTTCAGGGAATGATGCTACAACATCATCTCCAATCAGGTCTGGTGAGAATAGAGGGCCGGAGAGAGCGCCGGTTGCAACCATCTTGTGTTGTGCGTGGAGGCTGTAGTGTAAGAGGGTTTGAGTAGGTCGGGTGGTTTGCCTTGTCCAGTCGACTAGCGTCACGATAGGAATTATTGATGAACGCGAAGGTGTCTTGCCCATTTATGGAAGATATCTTAGAAAAACCAAGCTAACGGGGTCCAGGCCCAATACCCGGCAAACGGTCGGTGCGAATGCCGGGCCAAACACATCTGATATCTTTCCCCGCATTTTAGTGCGATACTTGTCCAGATATCGACTTGTTTATCGTAAGGGCCAAGAAACGTTGCATTGGCGTGTTACATTTTATCGATGTGGAAATAACATGCTATCTCGTCCTCACGCCTATCTGCGGAGAACTGACAGTAGTTCAATTTTCCCCAGGTTGGTCCCTGCAGAACCGGGGTAAGTCTAGTCAAGCCAAATATCTCTTGGTGTACTAATCTTCAATAGATACTTAAACACCCTTCTCCGCCGTTATAGGAGGACCGCTTTTTCTCACCACTACCAACCTCTCTTACAATACATTCATTATACTATATCTTTGAAAATGGCAACATTGGACAAAGAATCCAATAAGGATCACCATGACGTGGCAGACCTCAAGAGATCGGAGCTTCTTGAGATCGATGCCACCCGCGACCTAACCGTCGAAGAGCACAACCTTGGCTTCCGTGAGGCCGCTCGCCAGTATCCATGGGCTGTTTTCTGGGCTCTTTTCTTCGGCATTGCCGTTATCATGGCGGGCTTCGACGCACAAATCATCACTTCTTTCTATGCCCTACCCGCATTCCAGACAAAATATGGTGATCGGGTAAATGGTGGCGACGGCTATGAGATTTCTGCGCCATGGCAGACCGCGCTGGGAATGGGTAATCCGATCGGCCAGGTTCTTGGAGCACTTGCTAGTGGTTATCCCCTCGAGATGTTCGGTCGAAAGAAGACATTGGCTATCTGCTGCGTCTGGTCCATTGCCATGGTGTTCATGCAGTTCTTCGCCACAAGCATCGGCATGCTCTGTGCTGGCGAGACTCTCGCCGGCTTGGCTTATGGATTCTACGTCGTCATTGCACCAACTTATGCTTCAGAAGTGTGCCCTCTTGCTTTGAGAGGTTTCCTCACCACTTCCATCAACATGGCGTTTGTCATCGGCCAATTTATTGCCCAAGGCTGCGCGGCTGGTGTAGAAACCCGTATGGACGAGTGGGCATACAAGATCCCTTTTGCGATCCAATGGGTCTGGCCCGCAATCCTTCTCGCCGGTCTTCCCTTCGCCCCCGAAAGCCCGTACTGGCTGGTTCGCAAAGGCCGACGTGAGGCAGCCCGTGCCGCGCTCATGGGCCTGTCCTCGCCCACCAACAGACCCGATATTGACAAGGCTCTTGTTGGAATCGAACAGACAGATCTTCTGGAGCAGGAAATCGAGTCGTCCACATCGTGGTTGGAGTGCTTCAAGAAAGCGAATTTGGTTCGCACTGAAATCTCAGTTATGGTCTACCTTATTCAGGTCATTGGTGGTAATCCGCTTATTGGATATGCAACATACTTCTTCCAAAAGGCCGGCCTGGATCCCTCGGATTCTTTTAACAGTACGTGTTCCGAAAGGCTGGAAACTACAAATATGCTGACTTGGTACTCTAGTGGGTGTTGGTAACACCGCTCTTGGTTTCGTTGGTACGATTCTCTCGTGGTTCCTACTTAATTGGGTACGTGTCATCTCTTGTCTTATCCCTATAATCCTTCAACGCACCAGCTAATAGACTATACAGTTCAAACTTGGTCGACGTACGATCTATAATGCGGGTATGGCGGTCATGACGATTATCCTATTCATCATAGGTTTCCTCAGCATCTCTAGCACCACCGGTGCTATATGGGCTACTGCCACGCTGATGGATATCTGGACCTTCGTCTACCAAATGACTGTCGGTCCCATCTGTTTTGTTATCATTTCCGAGATCTCAGCCACTCGTCTTAGAGAGAAGACCATTGCTGTGGCTACAGCAGTGCAGGCTGCCGCCTCCGTCGTATTCACAATCGTCATGCCTCTAATGCTCAACACTGATGAGGCCAATTGGGGCAGTAAGACGGCTTTCCTATTTGGTGGAATCAGTCTTTTGTGTCTTCTCTGGTGCTACTTCCGGCTCCCAGAGAGTCAAGGTCGTACATTTGAGGAGCTGGATATTCTTTTCCAGAGGCGCGTTCCTGCGAGAAAGTTCAAGAATTTCGATCTACTTAACGGAGTAGACAATACTATGAGCAGAGAGGGTTAGATCGCGACTGCCGAGTCCCATTCATATCTTGTATAGCTCGGCCATTTATCCCGAATTTGCCTCCCCGTCGAAAGGCAAAGTATTGTAACATCAATGGCACAACGCATACTTTCATTTGTTTCTACTTAACCTCGATTTCTGTGATCTTTAGTGATTATATCGCAGGCTATAGGCTTAATTATATCGACTTTCATGTTTGAACTTGATCGTGATTGTGTATAGACTGCTAGAGTTGACATCACACGTGTTTCGGCAGGTGAACCGTCCTACACATTGCTTGAAATCCTCATCACTCAGATTTATCCGCTATTATGCACCACCTCAATAGTTATCTCAGTCGTGCGTGTTCCGCTTGCTACACCTTTGTAGATCATAGAGAATGAAACCTTGTAGGTCGTAGCAGGCATTGCTGGAGCTTTCTTTATTCATATTTTGTAAAGGTAAATAGAGCTTATATAGTCTTATACTAAACTTCACATAACAAAGTGATTATAAAATAACTTTAAGCAAAATAATTTATTAATCATTAGTTATACTAAAACTACTTAGGTTTATTAGTAAAGGTTTATAGAATACGTTATAGAATATCCTGTATTGATTAAGAGTCTGTCTGGAAGATAATCACATGATTTAAGCGGGGTAAGAATCCTTCCATGCGGGAATAAAAAGCCAGGCTAATTTGTCTATCCCCGTAAGCCTTCTCTGTAGCTGGAACTTTCTACTTGGAGTTTCAACGATTAGTGCTCGTCAACAATGGCTATGGAGTCTCATGCACCTAAGTCGCCTTCTAGTGGCGTGCTCCAAACCCCAATCACACTCTGTGACAAATGCCAACATCCCTTCGATCTCTGGCCTCCTCCAAAGCCACTTGGGCTCAACTTCAGATGGTACGACACTGTTGCAGAAGTTGAAGAGTCTGCTAGATCTGGGTGTCATTTGTGCACCTTGCTCCTTAAGAATGGGCAGTTCCAGGATCCCAAAGATGCGCATGAAAAAAACCCGAGCAATGTTGGAAAGTTTGCCATATATTCTCTCACTGATGGACTGAGCCCGGAGGAGGGGCTGCTAGTGTTGATCAGTATGTTTTGGTTTGAAGATCCTGTAACCGAGACCAACATGAAGAACCAAGTCTGGTCCGCCAGGGCGTTCATGATCCCTGAGGTTCAACAAGGTACAGTAACGTGGCTAACCTTGTGCGAGGAGTAGCTAACTCCCTGATGCAGTTGTGCTATATGGTCCTCCTGATGAGACAAGAAATACATATGATGCTCTAGAACTGTGCAAGGCATGGCTTCAAAATTGCAATGTATCACATACATGCCAGGCTGGCCCCGACCCTACTCTCAAGGCACTTCCCACTCGACTTATTGTCATAGGCGATGATGAACCTCGCCTTTGTTCAGACACTTCGGACATATCCAGATCGACTTCATACGCATCTCTCAGTCACTGCTGGGGTCTCAAAAGGTTTCTGACCCTTACAAAATCGAACCTTGCCGAGTTCACTAAATGCATCCCATTGAAGGAGTTACCAAAGACGTTCCAGGAAGCCATGCGTATTGCACGCTCATTGGGATTCAAGTATATCTGGATCGACTCACTCTGCATTGTTCAAGATGATCCCGAAGACTGGAAACGAGAGTCAGTGCTCATGGGCAATGTTTACGGGCGTTCAGGATTAAATATTGCGGCGACGGGTGCATCTGACGGACAGGTAGGATGTCTGTTCGACC
The DNA here is from genome assembly GCA_012977745.1 of Fusarium anguioides. Classification (NCBI taxonomy): domain Eukaryota; kingdom Fungi; phylum Ascomycota; class Sordariomycetes; order Hypocreales; family Nectriaceae; genus Fusarium; species Fusarium anguioides. Next base: position 9,147 of record JAALXK010000536.1, on the reverse strand, counting down.
GTCAGGAAGATTGGAGATATCAAGTTCTGCTAGGAAAGAATGGACCTCAACCAAAGCTATACGAGTGTTTCATTCCCGAGCTTCTCAGCCCTCCTACGGAAGAAATTCCTCTAATGAGCCGTGCTTGGGTTGTTCAAGAACGGTTTCTATCACCACGGACACTTCACTTCACTAAACAACAAGTCTTCTGGGTATGTCGCTCCCTCACGGCATGCGAAATCTGGAATAAAGGTATCCCACGAGTTCAGCACTACCTGGACTGTTCTCTCGATCTCCCAAAAGGTGCCGATTGGTTATCACGTTCTGGTTGGCCTTCTATTGTTGAGCAATATTCTTCTTGCCAGCTGACCTTTGGGCGCGATAAGCTTGTGGCCATCTCCGCCATCGCCCAGCTTATTCAGAAGGATACGCCTGATGAGTACATAGCAGGGATGTGGAAGAATGATTTTGCATCACAACTCTGCTGGAGTACAAGTCATGGTCGAAGATATCAGCCCACTGTAGCCCCAACTTGGTCATGGGCCTCCAACTCTGGTTTTATCAAGTACTTCAACAGCCCGCCTTATACATTTCCGGTCACGAAGGAACACATTGAAATCAAGAATATTGATGTTGAGTACCTCACCCCTTCCAACCCTTTTGGAGAAATTATCCGCGGGAAACTGGATATCAGGTGCGAATACCTCAAAGAATGCACCGTATATGCGAGTGAAAGTAGCAGCGGAATTATCATAGATGAAAACCGGACGTTGCGTGGTCATACAATCATTGAAAGTATGACCTTTGATGACTTTGGGCAGCACGTAGGGAATGAGACTTTTCGCGCGTTCTGGTTACCTGTTGTGTTTCTTGAGAAGCCACAAATACATAGCGGGATTGTGTTACAACCAACAGGTGCGAGAAAAGGTGAATACAAGAGAATCGGGCAGGCAGATATTCAGAAGAGGGGAAACTCAGCTCATCATTTTCCAAGCGAGCCATTTCTTCCAAGGGATGAATATTGTGCAAGGGTGGAAACTGACGAGGTTGGGTCAAAAGAATATTATATTTTTATTATATAGAAATCCAAGATTGTCTTAGTGCCTGAAAACGAACTGACTTGTAGCCTGTGATATTTACTGAATACTATGAGACGAACGAAATGCGAACCTAGTAACCGCCTAGGCAAAAGCTTCGACCGGTTACAGGTGACTGCAAGTCGCCGTTGCTCCAATTGTTTGTCATTTATCAACAATCAATTCTTTGCATTGACGGAAATTGTGAAAGAAGGATAATATCCTGCCATATTACACAAGAGTGCCATTTGGCATCAACATTGTGTTTTCCATCTGCCTTTCATTCACTCGATTTCCTTCTGCCTAGTAGGACAGTTTTTTTACTCTCCCAATCAAGTTCGAACTCTTCCTCTTATCATCCACGTTTACACCAATCTTTTACCTTTACCTTCATTTCTCCTTTGCCCTACCTACAACTACTGCTCCCTTGAAAACCCTCTTATCTCTAGTAGAAATTGCGGGTAAGTCACAGGGTTTCTTCCAGATCAACCACCCACTATGATAATGCTGGCCCTCAATTGATAGAAGATGATGCTGCAACTGACAAGCCAACCTTTCAGATCATGGTCGCTCACCCAAACTTCCCTGGCCTCGCGGTCTGCATCGAAGTGGGCCGTTTCCCAGCTGAAGAGCTCTTGCCACGAAGCTGTTTACATGACGATGAGACCGAAGATGCTCAACTTCCCCACGTCTGTCGACATATAGAAAGGCAGAGTGGATTCGATTATGCAGTCGTATGTCATCTTACCCTGGAGTTGTAGTTCGACAGGGGTTTTGATGACTTGCAATTCGGTATATTCATTGATGGTTGCTTCGTCGAGGCTTTAGCGATGGCGGAATGGCAACTCCAGCCGGGATGGTGAACCGGGAAATGTAGCTATTTGCAAATCAGCGCTGAAGACGAGGATCGAGGGCGAATCAAATATATTGGGACAATTCAAGTATTTGCTTGATAAGCCAAGTTCGATAGGCGAGATTCAGAGCCGTACTCTACGGACCCAAGCGAAATTCTTGGCTTTTCCGCCAAGACAATTGTCGACAACGGTGGCCATATGACAGAGTACACCTCCTTGGTATCTATCACAGAGCAGACAAGGTAAGCCTCGACTAGATATAAAGATGTCAGAGTTGTTTCAGGCAACTACAGCAGATCAATATGGTCTCCCGACAGCCGAACTCTGGGAGTATTTTACTTCAACTACTCTTCTCGTCGTAGGTAGGCCCAGATAAAATTCACAGGATTAAATCTAATACTGTAAAGCATAGAGTCGCTTAAGAACCGGAGAATTGTTCCTCGTGTGCCTCGGCCTATTCATGTAAACCACGAGACAGTGCAGGAAGAGGCGAATGATGAGGTCAAGGGTATGAAGCGCGAGGGGTATTGAAAAGCCAATATCGGCTGGGGGAGCGCATATTGGATTGTGGGTCCCTTACCTTCAGGATCGAGGAAACGTGGATATTGAGCACCTAATCGCCGAGCAGAAGAACCTGTACGCTGAGAATCATTTTTGAATCTAATGATTGGTAATTGTTGATATCAGTATTGCTGATTTGGTACCTGGACTCTGTCTTCAAGGTTGGATAAACGAATAAAGAGGGTGAAATCATATACAGGCCGCATGGGTCTGTATTGTTAATTTTTTACGGAGTACTTGCTGAGTACTTACTGTGTTATATGTTTTATATAAGTAGAGAGGTATTATACTATCTGTGTGGCATCCAGTATCTATTAACAGCCCCAATTAGATCGTGGGATATCGTCATCTAGCCAGTCAGGAAGCTAATATGGTAGGAACGTCTCAAAAATAACATTACAGAGCCTTGCAGCCTGTAGCATCTAATTAATCAGGGCCCCTATTGCAAGTAGGCTACACATTTCGACTGCTTGTGGCATCCACAAACCATCCCTCCGGCCATGTCCCTAGGTAGCCAATAGGTGATACTGTATTTTTGTACTTGGCGTTGGCTAAAGCTCACCCCATTCCGTTACTGAGAATTCTCTCAATAGATTTTACAGATCCATCAGCTGATCAAGCCTTGTTAGGACCTAGACAAGCGAGGGAACAAGTTGGTATGCTGTGTCACAGCGGACATCCAAGCTGGGGAGACATGGTCACATAGCGGTAGACAAGTTATCCTAATATTTATGACGGCTTTACTTAGTCCTTACCTTGATCCCGACTTTTTGAAACCATGACTATTTATGTTAATCGGCTCATGGTACGCTGATCATATTGTGGCCCGCCTAACTTGGTACAGTAAGATAGGTAGGCCTCCCGCAGACCTCTTTTCACGACCGTCCACTCCACTTGACTATAACATACTCTTCTCTCTCGTACTAGGCAAGTCCAAGAGTCGAAAGTCAACCAAATTTAATTTGCATAAACTATGGAAATGCTATTTCTCTCTTGATGGGTGTTAGGCTTGCAGTACTTGAAGTCCCTGAGGTATATATGACGCATCGTGCACAGAATCCTGATGCGCCATACAGTATACAGATAAACTCAACACATTGTATCGTGGGTTCGTAAGCCTTTTTATGCGTCATGTTGGCATCACGACTCGATCTACCCCGCAGCCCAATCTAGAAATAGAAGAGCCCTCCCATCCATATTTCTTCATGTTCCCTATCCTGTTCTTTGTTCAAAGGCGAACACTATACTACATAAAAATATGAGAACTATCTTTTTCTATACAGCTAGATTACAAATAGTCTCTCTATACTCTCTAACTTCTTGCCGTCAATATGTCGACCCTACCTACTCAGTTTCGCTGCTGCGACTGCAAGCGTAACTTCAAAACGGATCAAGGCCTGACACAACATCTACGAAATAGCCCAGTCCATCGATTAGCAACAACAACTCAAACCTCGCTAAGATGCAGTATATGCACAAGGAAATTTGGGACCAAGCATGCACTAGAACAGCATCAAGAATCAGTTCGACACCAGCCCCTATGCAATATTAAGTGTCTGGCAAGTGGTAAATGTAAGAAGAAGTTCAATTGCCCGTCGGCGCAGCTGCATCATTTGGAAAGCGGCAGTTGCCCATCAAAGATCGAAAAGGCACAGCTGAATGCAGCTATTGCAAAACATGATGTGGAAGGAATTATAACAACCGGCTCTTCCAACCTGTTGCGCCTGGAGGACGTCGTGTCAGAGGCAGCACCATCGTCAGCTACTAGCCCACTACTCACTCCGACCTCGACTGAATTTCTTGACTCTTATCCCCCCACCATGACCAATACGCCGACAGGACCTTCGTCTTCCAAAATTCCAGACCTTTCAAGCCTCAATCAAAAGGTTGCTCTGCAACTCAATGGTCTTCAACGTTGTCCAATCTGTCCCTCTAGGCGCACACGCATGTACAATCTCCGGGGCCTCGGAATGCACCTGTCGTCAAGTGTTCATTCGAAAATGCCCCTAACGATGGTTGAGAGTACATCTCATGAGATATCATTCCACTGTCCGATGGCGCTACTCAAAGGAAGTCCCATAGAGAAGCCATTAAAGCACTTCTCAACTGTTAGTGGTTTGGCCCAACATATCGAGAGTGGGGCTTGTCAGGGAGGCAAAGAAACATTGACACGAGCAGTCGAGTATTTACAACGTGAAATGAAGAACTTGAATCTGGGGAGATTGAAATTGTTGAAATGAGACTTGTAATTTCTAGTCAAGGCTGGATATGCGAGCAACAGCGCGACACCCATATAGCACCCAATCAACCATATTCTCTAACGACAGTACGTCACAGTGTTCAGTGACTAATGAGAAATGGAAAGCAGACATAGGCCGAGGTAGCCAGCCCAGTGAGGCCGACTGAGCGGTGATTGGCGAGTCCTCGTATTGCCAAGATAAGGCTGGAAAGACTCAGCGTATCAAGAATCAGTTTAGTAATGCAAGAGAGCAGCCACAATTACAATCCGATCATGCTGAAATTCGAAGTGTAACAATTGCGGGGTAAACGAAGTGGGCTATGCAGCTTATGCTTGGAACTGGTTGTCTTTGTAACTTGATTATAAGTTTTCCGCTCTGTTTTAAGAATTCATTTATTAATCAGTCGTCCCAGCCCGCGAAAAGGACATTTTACAAAAACAACATCATGGCAGCCTCCATACCCGCCAATGAGCCAGTTTACAACCAGTCATTCCTATATCAAAGGCTTCTTGACAATTCGCACTTTAGGATCCTTAAGCTTGAGCCTAGTGGTGAACCGAATTCTGAGCTTCGAGGTGCCCTTGAGATCCATTCATTCGAAAGCTGTCCAGTCTACCATGCACTGAGCTATGTCTGGGGGTCCAAAGAGAGACACAAATCAATGTGCTGTAACGGACAAAGGTTCCTCATCACCGATAATCTTGATGCAGCCATGAAGCGCCTCAGGTCTCCCGCCGATCCAATTTACATATGGATTGATCAAATATGTATCAATCAAAACGACATGGCAGAGAGATCTTCCCAAGTCAGCGTCATGCGAGACATTTACTCTGGCGCTGGGTGTGTGGAAGCATGGCTCGGCCCAGCCACAATGGAACAAGCAGAGCATGCAGCCGATATCATCACAACCATATTAAGCATACCAGACAGTATTTTTCGTACTATCGATGGTACGATATTTCCTACGGATGAAACACTTCAATCTATCAAACTTCCGGTCCGAAGCTCGCCGATGTGGACCAGCCTAAAGGCCATGCTTAGCGTACCATACTTTAGTCGAGTCTGGATCATACAAGAGCTTGTAGTCGCCTCGACCTACAGGTTCTTGTGGGGTAATGCCACAATTCCAAAAACAAAATTTGAATCATTCAGAACAATGGCATTTCGTCTGGGGCTCACCATGATTGACGGTGCGAACGGCTATCCACAATTGCCCATCTTGTCAGCTGGTTTTGCGGCCTTTTATTGCATGAAGAAAAAGGATAGAGACCTCTCTGACCTTGTATTTCATACTTTCGGATATCAAGCGACTGATCCGCGTGATATGATCTTTGCTTTGATCGGGCTCGCTGATGGATGCGACTACGGCATGGTAGCAGACTACGACATGAAGGAAGATGCTCTGTTTGCTGACTTCGCTTGGAAAGTTATATCAGCTACAAAATCACTCAAAATGCTTCATCACCCGGTGATAATTGACCCCAGTAACGCAAAACGACCGTTGTGGGCACCAAGGTGGCAGTTTGATGATGATGGGCCAATAGTCCACTTCGGTACACATGATTTCGGAGCATCGGATGACCTAGAAGTAATACTAGGCATGTCGTCTGACCCCATGATAATGTCGTTAAGAGGCCTTGAAGTGGATGTTGTAAAGGAAACTTGCGGCAAGCCTATCATGGGCATGGGAGAGATTCTGGAATCCAACAACCTAATCGCTAAACACGAAGATCTGTGCAACACAAAATATGCCTCGGAAATCATGAAACCATTTATCCAAACACTGATAGGTGGCCGAAATCGGCGGGATATCTTTCCAGTTGCCCGGCAGCCCATAACAGATGACGCATATCTAGATCAATTCGCATCCCATGCAATCATCCATGGACTCGTTTACCTAAGAAGAACCCCCTCAGGAGATGTGGAAACACTTGCGCAAATACTCTGGGCGATGCTTCTCGCGGCTAGTGCCGGTAATTCAGCAATTCAACGAGAGCCTTCGCTTGAAGAGGATGAGTTTAAATGCTGGAAACTAGTCTTTAATAAATTCTTCCATGAGGATGCTGAAATAGTATCTATCTGTCTGAACATGCTCAAGGGTATATCCCGCTTTCAGAGGAAGAGGGGTCTTAATTTTGATATACCCATCACAGAGGCCGCAAAAGGACGAAAGTTCTTTGTGACAGAAAAGGGCTGTATGGGAATAGGCCCCCCTTGCATTGAAGCTGGCGACCATGTATCTGTTCTTTTTGGGGGTCCAACGCCATATATTCTTCGCAAAGTTCAGGATAAAGATGAGCACCTCTTCTTGGGGGAAGCCTATGTGCATGGTCTGATGGATGGAGAGGCCCTTGCTTTGCGTAAAGGGCAGGAATTACCCTCGGACGAAGAGTTCCCAGAGAAGTGGTTTCATCTGAGGTAACCTAGGGTGGCAAAGAGTATCGTTTTCTGAAGACTTTGCTACGTCTGATAAATTATCTTGAACTTCACTTGTAAGATCTCAAGGTCTCAGTTCTTTATCTAGATGTTGTAGCCAGACGTTGTCTTCCATGCAAGGATATTGTCGTTTGAGGGCTCTTGCAAAGAAATGAATTAAACTCTTACATTGGAATATCCACATCAACCGTCATGAACTCGTGTATATTTCAAAAACGTTGACATGCAAAGTCAATCTATCTAAAGTAACTGCGTTCGCCAATCCAGTTCCAACTCAAAACTTTGGAAGACAATGCATCTATTTGCCATAACCAAAGCCTTTTCGATACTAATGCCTATGTCCGTAATCAAATTACACGGAACTCCAAAGCCCAGTATCTTCCTTAACCAGCGTGTTCTGAAGTCCATCTGTGATGGGCGACACAACTGGGAACTTTGCTGTCCAAAGGCGACTAAAAACCGAAACTCTTCATTGAATTGGAACTCCGTCGTTTTCATTCTCCAGAAGTAGAGAGTTCCGATAGGCAACAGCAAAGACAGCATTGGAATCTTCCCGATTTGCAAGAATTGTTCTTGCAGTGCCATCTACCATTGATAAGTCGGCGCTTGGAGGTTTGGAACGGATACACGATTTTGACCATTGCCCGGTCTGTACTCGACAAACGACTTGTCGATGGGATGTGAACGCCATCCAAGTTCCAAGGCGATTCGGGAAGGATCTGATAGATCATGATGGAGCCAGGGTCAAATTCCGAAACGAGGCGAGGCCGATCATCAATTCGCCTCTCGAAATTCCTCTGAAAGGCTTCCTCAGATCCCCCAGTATCCTTTATCCAACCTTCCATGTCAAGTCTAAGGGTAGATGCTGGAGAGGCATGCTCATGACGAAATCCAAGAGCGTGACCAAACTCGTGGAGCCCGATGCGACAAATATCGTCTGTGACATGCCATGGCTCCACTGCCAGATTCATAGTTCTTCCTGACTGCTGTCGTGCTTTTGATCCGACAACAGACCAACTCTTCCCAGGTTCAAAAGTGATTCGGACGTCAGCGCGTTTTAGGGCCGTGCTGCTGGCCGTGGTCGCAAGAAATTGGAAGCTCACATTTGCATCGTGCGTCCATTGCTCGGCACACTTTGCGACTATAAGTCTCACGTGGTCGGCGTAACGATGAAACGGCTGGTGGAGAAATGCCACAGTGATGGTATGCCCAAGTGGCCAACGGTCCTCCTTCTTGATCCATAGTGCTTCAGCGTCTGGGGGCATTTCGCTCTGATCGAATGACTCGACTGAGGGTACAGGGCCATCGCGCCTGAGCCATTGTACTCTGTTGAATCGGGTCTGAGGCCCTACGGTACTGGCCACAGAATTCTCAGTGCTGGCTTTGGTAGGTGACATGATGATAGAATATACACAAGCTCTAGACAGTAGGAGTATTATTGGAGACAACAAGGTAATCGATAAAGTCAGTAACACAGGAAGAAGCGCACAGCAATTATATACTTGTGTTACAATTTTTTCCAAAAAGCCCTGCCACATCATCATCAGTGTTACATGTCGGGCACATGAATCAGGAAAACAAAGATCAAATCAAAGACCGTTGTATCCACTTTATTGGGCTGTCCATATCTCCACAAACCAACCAGAGCTACAGAAATTCTGAAATAGGACTAACTCAAACGCCCTGCATGTCTTCGCTCGATGCTGGTTTGTCAGAGTCTCCACTTTTATTCACGAACTTTCGAAGTTCGTGAATAAAAGTGGGGATATATTTCTTCCTATGTAGCTAGGACCTTTGGATACTGTTCTGTTGCAGTGCAGCATTACGTGAGATATTACTTTTAGAGAGGGAAACCGCTATGAAGAAGAATAATTGTTTTATTTAGTTGTTTAGTTTACTGAGGAAAATATAGGACCATCTTGTTCATACCGGTATAGTCTTATACTATTATAAAGTTCTTAAGAATAAAAGTATACTTTTCTATTCTAGTTTAAATATAAC
>JAALXK010000535.1:0-39279 GCA_012977745.1 Fusarium anguioides | reverse complement strand
ATAGCATAGCATAGCATAGCACGGACGAATTCACTTGAGCGAATTGACTGGTCGTTAGGACATGGAGTTCAGGTAGAAGTTTTTCTGTCATCTACCTCATGCTCCTGGAAACCAAGCAACATACTTTACTCGGGGCCATCACAACGTTGAACGCCGGGACGTATCGGCATGCATGCTTCCATCCAATACCTCCTCGTCGGGCTAACCGCATGGTATTTCCATCGTTTATTTTGCGTGAGTTCTATCGTTTGTGTGCCATAACCGAGCAATGCGAATGCTCCAAATTGACGCCTCTGTTTTCCTTTGCCGATATCTTAGACAGTCTCGCGCTTGCCCTCCTTAGCCTCCTTCTGTAGATTTGTTAGCCAGTGTTTCGTGTGCATGCATCGTAACAAGTCGAAGGTGAGGTCGTACCAGAGCCTTCATGTTGCCGTGAAGAGCATGTCGGTGGTTTCGTCGGAACTTGGGGTCAGTACCCTTAAGAGAGGGGTAACGAGAAGTCTTGGGCTTCTTGATACTGCGCGGGAATTAGCGATACTCGTCAGTCGAACGAATTCGAAATAAATACCCGTTCCGGTGCGCCTTGCGCGACTGGTTGTGCTGGGAGCTGTTCTTTGACTCTGCAATAGTGTCAGTGTTCTGATCTATATTCTTTGAGGTATCGTCAAGGCTCCCACGTACTCGCCATTGCTGCTGATTGATTCCCTGTGTCGACGGAGACGGATCACGAAGTTGCGAGAAGAAAGGTAGATTTGTGTGCGGACCTTACCTCAAGCCCTAGAAGGAAATGGTGTGGAGATTTTGCTGACCTAATGTCAAGGTGGAGGGCAGGCGTGCACGTGCTTTGCAGCGCATAGGTACTCCACTCAGGTTCGCTTTCGCTGCCCGCTGGCAAAGATGACATAAAGATTAGGATGATCTACACAAATCTTCGGCGCCTGAATGCTTGACTATTTGTGTCAGCAAAGGAGACTTGACTGTTTCTTTTATTTGATACAGCAGTTACATCTCCACCCGACCAGAAGAACAGAAGCCATAGACGATCAATACATACGCTGCCTCTAATATCAAAGAGAACGTTTAAATGGTTTTGTGGGTATGTACTCTAGAGAACCTCAACACAGCGCAGTTTGAATCATCCACCATCCTATCACCAGGAATGGTGCGCGCTTATTACTATGGCAAAACGTACAAACACAAAAACACCTATCCGTTTCTATTCCCAATTTGTATAAAACATCCCAAACACCGATACTGTTTCTAAGGATGAACCGTACATGCGCTACTATGTCGTCGTGGTCACTGGTTTGGCAGCAACGCTATGAACTGCTGCAGCTGCTGCGGTCTTTTCAGCCGTCTTGGTGAATTTCTGAAGGCGGATGGATTTGATATATCGAATCAGAAGGACAAACATAAGTTCAACCCTGCATTATAGTCAGTCACTGCAAATAGTTGGGTGCTGATGCATCTCACCTCTCCTTTGCTGTCATCAGGATGCCTTGAACGAGGAGTCCCTTCAAGATTTGTGGCCCAATGCCCTTGAATAATCCCAGCATACCTTCATGCTCGATGATGAAATTCATCACCTCGATAAAACTGGTAAAGGGCTTGCCATTTCGAGCTGGTGGAGGTTTGGACTGGAGGCCGACCTTGGCCACGATAAGTGGTTGAGTTGCGATAGTTGCGAGAGCTTTGGACATGGCCCCCAATACTACCAGCGACAGTTAGGACAAATGCGTCGACAGGGCTTCCATGTTGCAGACTTACAAAATGCTTCAGCCGGTCTCAGGCTGGTCTTGCCTGGAAAGAGAACATCCTTTAGTCGCTCGTAGGCGCCGTAGGTGATGGCGGGGTTTACAACAAGCACAAGACTAGCCTTCAGACCGCGCCAGAGACCTGACACGCCATCAGGACCATCGATGACCTCACGAGCTGTGTCGAGAAGGCCTTTTCGGTCGCTTTTGCTTGCTGTTTGCTGACGCGTGGTGACAACAGCGACAGGAATAGTGAAAACCTGAGCGATGGCTCCTGCGACAGCGCCTAAAGCAAGTTCGACGACGGTGGAAGGGTGCGCGTCTGTCTTGCGAGACTTGAGGTACAGTGTTCTGACAACAGTGTACCAATAGAAGTAGGCAAAGTTGGTTGACGCAACGCCAATTAAAGAACCATTCATTCCAGCGTAAAGACCCTTGATTCCGTCATCGGCAACGATACGCGAAATAGCATCCCATGTTGACGTGTAGTGTGGTTCATCGGAGGAGGAAGGGCCTTTGGAAGGATCGGGCTTGATTTGGACCTGAAGACGAGTCTTGACACTATTTTGGAGTCAGTATAGCTGTTTCCCGGTGAGAGATGAGATCAGATCAGATCAACTTACATATCAAGGGGGTAGACCAGCGCGTTCGCAAGAACAGCACCTGTGGCTCCAGCAACAGCGCGACCCCAGGGGGAGATCTCAGGCTTGGATTGCGCAGCCATGTTTGCTTGTGCGTCGCTGTATGTTCTTTGTCGAGGGAGGTGCAAAATGAATTGTACTCCTTGTGCGACAAATAAGATACAGCTTACACAGATCTTGATGTTAATCTTGATATGAACCGGGGCATCGTTTGTTATCACAAAGATCAAACGGTCCGCGACCGGTTCGGGGCCGAGGTTCGAGTCTACCGGTCTCGGCAGATTTGGTGGACCCGCCGCCTGTGATTGACCCGCGGCCTGGAACCTCGGTTAGGTACTTTAGGTATTTAGTGACGGGAGCCTTCAGAAGTGCAAGCTTGTGCCTACAGTATGACGTTATAGGGGGGTGACGCTAGAGTGCTTCTTCGCAATGCTAGGTATTTATTCCGTCATGATTCAAGAGGTACCAACATGAATACTAGTAGGTACGTTGTAGGAGAATCATTCATCCAAGTAAGGTCTTAAAATCTAGGTTAGTGGGCTGATAAAATGCCTCTGCAACAATAAATCGTTTACAAAATGAAGCTTGCCTTTTATTATATGGAATTTCTTTGACTGTTCTTGAAGCTTACCTGGCAGAGAGACAATGAGGTTCTGAGTGGAGAATGTGATGGGCGCAGCAACTTCGGTCTCCACCGCGGGGTTCTGTGTTTCCGACTATTGTCTCGACTCATAATGCCAACAAAGTCTGGCAGTATTTAGAGGCCATGATTCAATAAGACGGCGATGGAGAAGAGAGCTCAGGTGAGTGAGTACCTAGCCATTCATGGCTTATTTGGCATATCATTAATTGATTGTCATCATTATCCCCTGGATCACATCTGGCTGGCTGGTGATGACTTCATTCATCAACTAACCCTATACCAACCATGTCTTAGGCCACTGAGTCTCTCATTCGAATATCGAGTGGCCAAACGGCCCTCGATCATACCGTCGAAGCCGCTGAACTCTATATGAGAGCCGCTGGAGAAGCTTCAAGCAAAAAGGATGCCACTCGTTTACGGTTGAAATGTCAACAACTCATTGGTCAGGCCGAGAAGCTCAAGGCTGAGCTCACCCAAACACCCAGCTTACTCTTAAAAACTTCACGACTTCACGGAAACGATTTCCCGCCATGGTTAAAAGAGCCATCTGATAGAGATTTCCAGCTTCCTCCTGGTGAGGAGTCTTTCACGTAAGAAAAAAACAAAGGCCCCTTGGTTTCCACGTCATTTTTAGCTGTTGTTGACTGATACAGCGATAACGCTACTTTCACCCTATCGCCAAGGCAAACTGCTACCTTTGGTGGCTGGAAACGCCCTAGAGACCTTTACGGAGAAATTGGAATAGACGGAGAGGCTTTCATGAACTCCAGCAGCGGCTGTGATCTGGTTCAAGATGTCACCACCGATTGCTCTGTAGTCGCCAGTCTATGTGCTTCCATGCGTATCTTGACTGGTCGAAACTTGGTAAACTCCATACAGACTTGGTATTCATAAGCGTCAACTAACCATTCCTCCCAGATTCTCTCATCTATCTTGTACCCATTTGACAAGGCAAAGGGAATCCCCAAAGTGTCAGCTTCGGGCAAATACGTGCTGAAATTATACTTCAACGGCTGCTTTCGTCGAGTTGTAATTGACGAGCGGCTTCCATCTTCCATCACTAACCGAACCCTCTACGTTGTTGACCGACTCAACCCCCAGCTGATTTGGCCAGCGCTTTTAGAGAAGGCCTACCTCAAAGTCAGAGGAGGCTATGATTTCCCGGGGAGCAACTCGGGAACAGACCTGTGGGTGCTTACTGGTTGGATCCCAGAACAAATATTTCTCCAAAGGTGAGCGTTCTCGGCTCCCAATTCAATACTCACTTTCACCACCATCATGGCCTTGCTTTACCACGTGGGCTCACCTTTCTATTGTTCTTGTAGGGAAGATCTCGAAATTGATAGTCTCTGGAGACGAATCAAGAAGGCGCATGACTCCGAGGATGTTGTGGTCACTTTGGGTACTGGACGAATATCTGCCGAGGAAGAGGATATGCTGGGTCTGATTGGAGAGCACGATTATGCCATCATGAATCTTGAGATGGTTGGCGATAGTCGAAGACTTTTGGTCAAGAATCCTTGGTGTGATGGGCCAGTTTGGAAAGGAGGCATTCCTCAGCCATTCGACACTGAATCGGCAAACTCAACTGACACTCCTCCCTCGGCTGCTGGCTCCTTCTGGATGACTCTAGAAGATGTCTTTCAACATTTTGAGTCGATGTATCTGAACTGGAACCCCGCGCTTTTCCCCCATCGTCAGGATCATCACTTTACTTGGCACATGCCACCCCCTGAATTGTCTTCGTCTTTAGTACGGAATCCCCAGTACTCGCTCCAGTCCTCAGCAGGCGGGCCTGTATGGATCCTAGTAAGTAGACATTTTGTGGATGCCGAACTGGAAATTGCTCGGAACAGGACCGATACAATGGCGGCAGTTTCTGGACAACTTGGCTATATGAGTATCCTGGTCTTTGACAATAACGGCCACAGGGTGCTAGTGAGCGATGGTGACATTTATCGTGGGCCGTATGTCGACTCGCCGCAGACTCTTGCACGGCTCGACACAAGCCCAGGGAAGCGATATACCATTGTCATTGACCAGCATGAGTTCCCGCTCCCTGGCTACACGCTAACCTTGACATTCTTCTCGCAAGATCAACTTACAGTCAAGGAAGCGGATGATGCAATGACACATACAAAAGAGATCACCGGTTCGTGGACTAGACGGAGTGCAGGAGGAAGTGCAGCTTGCACAACATATTCTACAAACCCCCAGTACAAGTTGTCACTCGCCGAAGCTGGCCCTCTATCCGTCTTGTTATCGACCAACATGCAGGATATCCACGTTCATGTTGATGTAGTCTGGTCCCAAGGCAAGCGAGTGCAGACACTCAAGGCCCGAGATCTTGCGGGTTCGTCTGGAGAATATCGCAGGGGCTGTGCGGTGTCAAATATACCTCATGTCGATGCCGGAGTGTATACATTGGTGTGTTCGACCTTCGACCGAGGCCAGTTAGCCGACTTCGTCCTCCACGTCTCATCCATGACAAAGGTGACGATACAGCCCGTCCCCGCCGACGCGGCTGGAAGACTACGAAAGACACTAAATCCCTTCCAACTCTCAGACGGTGAAGAAGTCAGGCGTGCACAGCTATCAGCGGCGTGGCTGACTCGAATGAGCGTCACTGCGCGAAGCGTCACCAGCCCAGGTTTAGATCCCAGTAATCGATCTTCATCCACTCTTATGGTACGAGTTTCTGTGGCCCATGGATGGGATCCTGAGCGGACCACGATCGCAACATCAGGTGACGGCGAATACGAAGAACTCAAATCTATCGTGCGAACCCCTGAGTTAGACATGGAGCCAGCAAGGATACAGAGAGAGGGCATGTGGTTGGTGATTGAGAGCATGGGCACGACTCAAGCTGGAGAGTGCATTGAGATAGAGATACACAGCGATGGGCCTGTTAACGTGGGATCATGGGCACTTATCTAGCCAAAGTGACTGGGCCAGCATATCGGTAATCATGCATATAGCTTGTCCGACCATCACGCTGCCAGAATTCACCGACTCACAAAGTTGAAACAACAAAAGGAAGGATTCAATAGTCAAGAAAGAAAAAAAGATGATGACTGGATGTTGAATATCATTGTGCTGCATATCAAGCAAGAATCGAACATGGTGGACGCTCGCTAGCCAACGCCACTCTGGCGCAAGTGGTATACTCCTGAGAAATGAAATATAAAAAGAAACCCGAATTCTGACCGAACCGGGTATTTGGGATCCTGAACGCCTTATTTGTCTGGGCCTCCAGACTCTCACCCCGCTTAACCAATGGCCTCAAAGACATCGTCAATCGCCAGATACTCATACACATAACGCCAGGGAAAAAGAAGAAGAAAAGAGCAGCCCTCATAAAATTTCGGTTTGGCGTAAGTCGTTCCTCATGCTCGTCCAAATTCTGCTTCCGGTAGCCACCATCGTTCGTCAACAACATCATTTACGCTGGTGGGCCACGTCTTCTCCTGCCGCGATTTGGTCCGTCTGGTCGCTGAGCGAGTACGTCTCGCAGTTGTGGATCGTCCTTATCTTTGTCTATGTGATGAACACGGACATGTCTATGAGCAGTTAATTAGTATCAAGGTAAAGAATCCAGGTCTGGCCCGGCCACCAAGATTTTCTGGTGAAATGACGTACCTTTGGAGATTATCTGGGCGTGGATATTTGTGTTCCCTATCAGGGCAAAAGGGGCATACGTAGCCCGGAGAATCATGGACCAGACCATGTCTTATCATTTCATTCTTTCGTTTGAAGCCCTTTCCTCCTTCGCTTCTTGGACATCCTTGAACTGGGCAATAATGCGGTCTTACGGAAGAGTGGACATTCATGTGAGAATTCAAAAGATATTGAGTCTGAAACGGCGCCGCACTGCATCCGTTGACTGTACATGTATACGAGCCCGAGACAGGCTGCGGGTGTGTGATCCCATCAATGCTCATGCGATCGGTAATTGACGTGGAGTTGATCGATGTGGATGTGGCGGGTGTAGAGGCAGAATGATCTGTATTCGGTGTCTCGCCAGCGTTGCTACTGCTGTATTCCGTTGGAGCGCGAGGGTGGGCACCATTTGTGGGATAATAGTGAAGGGTTGCACTCGTTGCAGAGTGTGGAGAAAGTGTTCGATATCCATCAGGTGGTGAATGGGGCGATGACGGGAGATTGGTTGTCAAACTGAACCTATGTCCTAGATTTCCGGCTGGCGAAGTAGGGAAAGTGGAGGATGGACCTGGAGGGGCGCGCCCAAGATCTTGTTCCGTCGGGCGTTCGGGAGGTAAATCCCGGAGTTCACCAAAGGTCGAACGAAGAGACGGGAGAGATTGTGATGGAGGAGTCTCTTTGGACTCGCCTGCTGGTACACGGACCCCATGATGAAGTGGTGGCAAGGGGCCAGTAGACGAAGGAATTAGCGGTGATGTGACTCGATTACCAGAAATATATCGTGGCACAGATGCACCGTTGATCGTAGGCTCGTCGTGAATGGAGAGCTGGCCAGTCGGTATAGATATATCGGGTATCGTTTTCGGAACAGATGCTGCAAGAGCTGATGGGGCCGTAGCCAGAGAAGCAGCCTGCAGAGCATCTGCGGCAAGGTGCTGAAGCGACGGTCTACTCATGAGGTTACCGTCGACAGCCCTCTTGTGCCGTGGCTCTTCGTCTGGTGAGTCTTCATCGCCTGGAAGACTCTCGCGGGCAGCTGTACGAGCTATCTCGGGGTCGCGTCCGTTGTCGAGATATGCGACCAAGACAGCATCCCCAGAAGTGGGACGAACCTTGTGGCGATTAGACTTGTCGCGACCGGTAGGACTAAGACTGACTTGAGTTGCAGGTATATCTGGGGGAGGACTTGGAGACGGCTCAAGCTTTGGACGAAGCGGGGTCATGAGGGGACTGCCTCGAGGAACCACGTCATCCGGGTCGTATGTATCGACGCCGAAGCCGATATGGGGTTGCGGTGGTTGGTGCTGGTGGTGCTGCGTAGCTGTGGTCATCGTTGTCGCGTTGGCGGCGGTTGCTCAACTCGCCATGGCCCCTCGCGGGGGTTGAAGAGTTCGGGGGGTACTCCTAATCAGTTGGTCGGATCTCGCGCCGGGCAATGGAATAGCCGTGGTGCGACTTAAGCAGTAACTGCGCAACCAAATAAAGTCTGGTGAGTCTAAAGGTGCGAAATGCGAACGGACCGGATGGTATCGTGAAATCGGCAGCAAATGCGCGAGCGCAATTCTAGGCAAACGAGTTGCCAACGATGGTTCATATACTAACGTTCGCTGCTCAACATGGAGTGACGTCAAAAGACAACAAAGTTGTTGGCGCTGAGAATTGACGACGAAAGTCGAGGTTGGATATCAGTCGCCGGCAGGTATGGCTGTAAGCGCAGGTCAGGTGGGATTTGCGGCGTAAATGCGGTGAACTCGGAGGGCAGGCTGAATGCGAAAACAGCGTGCCTAAATACGGTGGTGGTGATTCTACCTGTGGCAATGCGCGCTATTGTTTGGGAGACTGATGTATTGTCGACCTGATACTCATCCAAATGAGCGATGCGCGATAACAGAGAGGAGAAGCGGAGTTGTTGAATCACACAAATGTCTCCAGTTGTGTTGTCGTTTGAACCAGAGGATGTAGATGTGACCAGTAATAAGACCAAGTGAGATGATACTGCAAAGGTACTCTTTGATTGGCAAGACAACTTGTAGGTCAGACCTGAGGCGTCAATATGTACAGCAGCCAGCCAGCCAGCCAGGTGAGGCGAGGTGCGGTACCGTATGGACGGGAAATGGGCAAGAGAGAGATGAAGAAGTTGAGTTATGTCTGTCCCGTCTATATGGTAGTAGACAACGTTGAACTTGATGTACCGAGTTATTTCAGAGAAAGAGTGCGGAGACGAGTAAAAAATCTGGGGGAGAGAATGTATTTGCTAGTACCTCTTCCTGGGAACCCTACTTAACAGTACTGCCCATGTACACGGCACGGGCAGCTACTAACTTTAGTAGTAACTACTAAAG
The DNA here is from genome assembly GCA_012977745.1 of Fusarium anguioides. Classification (NCBI taxonomy): domain Eukaryota; kingdom Fungi; phylum Ascomycota; class Sordariomycetes; order Hypocreales; family Nectriaceae; genus Fusarium; species Fusarium anguioides. The sequence goes on along the minus strand of JAALXK010000535.1, from coordinate 30,239 downwards.
GTAATGCTTCTGTTCCTGCTCCTGCTCCTGCTCCTGCTCCTTCCTAGTGAGTATGGAGAATGCCTCCACTCGTTGGCACCACGTTACGGGGTTTGAAGCACATCAGTTAGAGGAGACACTACACTAAGGAGAATGGCACGGGAAGAAGACTGGAACCACAATACAGTACAGTACGGTATAGGCATATCGCATACAGTGCCGACCCAGAAGTTGACTTGACAGCTTCACTCGCCGTTCGGGGCTAGGGTCTCGGGAAGGTTAGAACATAAGGGAAGGGTTCAAATGACCGCCATGCCCTGGGCTGGGAGAGAGCATGGGGAAGATGCGGAATGGGGTAAAATGTGGTAAATATTCGGCCCTTGACTATCTGGAACATGTGGTAGGTCAAGTGAGAACAGGGGGAACCAGATGGGGCTCTGCTGTTGCGGTTGATTGTGTCGGGGGTGTTTTTTTCCTTTCCTCTCTTTTTCGTGGCTGGTCGGGTTGGGTTTGGACTGGACGGACGGGCATAGGGGACCAGACCTGGGGACTGGAAGACCCAGGGAGGGACACAATTTAATGACTGTCTTGTACACCTCATGCATCGTATGTCTACTCTGCTCTATTCTGAATGGTCAACTTAGGTACTCATGCGTGCTAGTGCAGGCGACCCGAAGGACGCCACAAAACAAATTCTGTGCGTAATTGGATCATTTCCGAAGTAGTGCGTCTTTAGCGAGATCTTTCTCCGCGCTTGACTTGACTGACCGACATGAAAGTTGTGTGACTGGACTGACCTTGGAAGATATGGATTGGATGCCACTCGCACCACAAAATGAGCCTCACTCTTGGGTGTATGGACTACATATACTGTAATGAAGCAACTGACTTTGGAATTCAATGTATATAATTCAATACATAGATACCTAGGTTGTAATGTTGGATTTGGCTCGGTGCTGGCCACCAACACTTGACGACAATATCATAACTAAGAGTGAAGAGGTAATGAAATTGAGTGAGGACCTGGTACATCCGCCCGCCGAGGCCTCCCTCCCCCTCTCTTATTTTCCCACTGGGGTCACCCGTCTAAGCCTCAAATCCACTGCCGTGTCGACATGTGTGTGATGCACCAATGCGATACCAATGTGGGCAATGGGTAGGTAATTAAATTTCCCTGTTGATGAGTGAGGACTTGAATTGATAGGTACTTAGGTACTCTCTCTATCTAGTATATTCTTTTGTTTTGCCCTCAAAGGCTTCGTAAATCCTCGTCGAAAGGACCTCGTGATTGCTCGGAACAATTTAGGCGTGATGGTTGGGTTAGTAGGTGATCTGTGCCGAGCCAAAAAGAGCCGCCTCGTCTGACATTGACCAAATATCTCGCGCACTCAACGCCCTCGAGCGGACTGTCCCGTCACATAACATGATATGTGATTGGATGACCCCAGAGATAGAACCGACTGCCCCAGCCGCAAGACGAGGGGAAGTGGGTATCCCTTCAGGCCCTTGTGGGGTATTGTCATTACCGTGTATCGAGTAATATATCGCACTGTCTGCACCTTGACTGGCTCTCTTGAGTCGCAAGATTGAAAAGGACCGTTTTGTCTTATCATTGGACCCTCCACGATTTTTCCACAAAAAGCGACTCTCCCCTCTCTCTCTTATCCTTGAATTGACCGCTTCTGCGTTGCCGGCCGCGGGAGCTGACAATTCTACTTACCAGCAAGCACAGAACCTCAGAGGGCAGGCCTTTGTCCGTCAATGCGATAACATGTACCCATAAACGGCTCAATCTTCGCATAGGTACCTAGGTAGGCATGTAGATAACATCAGTAACTAGGTAGATAAGCCAATTGATGGGGTTTTGGTTTTGTTCTAGAAATCTGACAGAAACTACCGAGTACAGTATGTTTGAAACTCACGACATAAATGACGCAGGAAATCTGTCCCGTCACGGTTACATTCTTCAACTAAGGTAAAGCTCCATTATTATGGAAACTGGGCGGAACTGTCAGTCGACCAACTTCTGGTCTGAATGACCAATGGTTGACTTCCTTTGTTAATCAGGGACACACCAGAATTAAAGTCTCTAGACCTAGTTGAGGGTGTCCCGGGTCTTAGCTTGGCGCCTGCGATTGACTGACTCGTTACCCCAGGGTAGTTGGCCGATATTGACGGTCGATATAAAAGCACTCCATGCAAGAACTATACATGATGTTCTAGTAATTTAAACATATTCTAGTGTCTTCTCTATCCACTGGGTCTAGATTTGGCCATTTCGAATACTCAGTTGATCTCATTTCACGATAACCCATATTGCTAGTGAATCGAGTTTGACCCACGACAATTGCTACAGTCGCACTCAACTCGCGAACCGATCAACAAGATCACTTTTACTTTCCAAGGTTCAACATGCCAACCCTTGATGGTTGCAGAGTCTCGTGTGTTTGATTCTGTCGTATACTTGATGAGATCCCAATATCTTGGCCTACCGCAAAGTGTTTGCAACAGTTTAGTGATTCCCCACTACAACATCACAAATCTTGATTGTCCCTCGCTCTCCGATGGCGGAACCAATCAACCCCACCTAAGTGTTTCAAAACTCTACCATCATTATTGAGTTACATTACTTCGACCAGTAGATCTTTCAAAGTCGAGTAGCCTGTCGAACTAAGCCCTTGCCTTTGTTAAGCCAGCTCACTTAGGTATTTGAGCCCGTCTCACGTTGTTGACATTAGTTTACGCTATGGGATCTTCAGTTGACATCATGTCTTTGCCATCAACCATGAAGGCTGTCGTTTTCGACGGTCTGTATAAGATCTCAGTGCAGGATCGACCAGTACCTCAGAGTAAGTTGAGTTTAATAGCCACTCAGGTCGAACCGGTATCTTGGGTGAATGTCTCGTGTATTGCTTGTATCTAACCGGATGTAGTTCGCGATGAGCGGGACATCATCATCAAAGTACACGCCGCTGGATTGTGTGGATCGTAAGGAAGCCAGCATGTTCCGAAACTTGTCCTCGGCTGACCCCATGCCACAGCGAGCTTCACATATATCGTGGTCACCAGCCATCAGACACTGGCTTCATCATGGGACACGAGTTCACTGGAACAGTTGTCCAAGTTGGCTCAGCTGTAAAGACGATAAACATCGGCGACAAGGTCGTTGCCCCCTTCACAGCATCCTGGTGAGTCTCTCCTCCATCATATGTCCTCGTCACTCACAATGACCGTAGTGGCATTTGTTTCTTCTGTAACAATGGCTGTTCAGCCCGTTGTATTGAGAGCCAGCTATTCGGTTGCGAAAATCTTGATGGAGGACAGGCTGAGTACGTTCGAATTCCCATGGCTGATGGAACTGCCGTCAAGGCCCCTGAGACCATCTCAGACCAGGCTCTCCTACTCATGGCGGACATATTCCCCACCGGATTTTATGGTGTAAAGAGTGCCACTGAGTTGATCCCCTCACAAAACATTCAAGATGCTACACTAGTCGTCATAGGTTGTGGCCCTGTCGGACTCTGTGCTATCCTGGCGGCCACTCATTTCAAGCCTCGTCACCTCTTTGCCATCGACAGTGTTGATAGTCGACTGGAGCAAGCCCGCAAGCTCGGTGCGGAGCCCCTCAACTTCGAAACCGATAGAGCAGGTCTGGAAGCTAGAATCAAGGAAGTGACAGAAGGACGAGGCGCCGATATGGTAGTCGAAGTAGTGGGCCAAGCGCCAGCTTTAAGGACAGCCTTCAATATTGTGCGACCTTTCGGTGCAATCAGTAGCATCGGTGTCCACAACAAGGAGGTATGACACCAGGGAAGATATTGATCATGGAGGAGCGCTGATATCACTATGCAGATCCCGTGGACAGGCGATGATGCGTATACGTATGTAATCCCTTTGGATATTTTGTATATGGCTCAGATAAGAACTGGTTGGCTGATCTCATTGCAGAAAAAATATTCGAGTGCAAATGGGTCGTTGCCCAGTCCGCAGCGTTTTTGATGAAGCTCTCAAATTGCTGGAGCAGAAGCAAGATCAAATCGGGTGAGTCCAGATGGTTATTGCAAAGGCTTCTTAATTGACATTGCCTGTAGTTTCTTGTTTGACCACATCATGCCGCTTGCACAAGCCCCTGAAGGATACACTCTCTTCGAGCAGCGCAAGACACAGAAGGTGGTTTTCACGCCGTAATTCCAGCAGGCAAGTCGGGAGCAGGATGAAGACGATCAGTTTTGTCGAGGCTTTACCATGCCCTCGTGCATCACATAGTAGACAACTGTAGAATCATTATGTACTGTTGCCAGCACGAGCCTCTTTCCCCGGGGACCATTGTGGTCGATGGAATCAAATATCTCGGCGAATCCTCTGATAGTCCATTTCTCCTCGGGATGCACTGCCAACACCCACTCGTGCTCTGGTGTTTGATCCAGGGGCTCTCCCGTAGCCTTCTCACGTTCTAGAGCAGCAATCTGGTCATCAGGATGGATGTAGAGCCGGCGTGGCGGCAGTCCTCTAATCAGGGGTCGCTGAGTTTTTGTTTCATGAACTTTGAGAGAGACCCAATCATGCTGATATTGCAGATTGTATAGGACTGTCGAGGTGACGTCTGATACTGGGCCACTTGAGTGATCCATGTAAAGAATATTATGAGTGCCAAGGGAAGTGACAAAATGTGGTAGGGATCAGGTTCTAGTGTATGCGCATACGCAGAAGAGGGTGAGGCTTCTTTGGTCAAAGATAGAGGGTTTATGAGGACAGGAGCTTGGCTTTGCTTTTTTGAAGGAGCCGCGAATGCTGCTGAGTGGCTGATCAACTTGTTGTATGAGAAAGCGATGCAGATTCGATTATAGACCTTGCAACGAAGTAAAGATTAGCTTTTTTTTTATGGACCAACTGAATGTGGGTAGCGATGCATGTGAAGGACCTAGGTCAGAGTGGAGTGGAGAGTGTACGTGCAGTATCTCGGGGCCAAACCTTAACAGTGATGGTTTGCACCACGCAAAGCTGGATGAATTGGGCACTTATCTTGCGGTGAATTGCGGACATTAGACTTTTGTGTCTACGGGTAGCTACATCCGTTATTCACAGCATCCAATCACCATTCCCCCGACCGTGCCGTAAAACCGTACATATAGCAAAGCAATTGACCTAACTAGATGCACACTGATCTACAGCACAATGAATAGTAGATAAATCGTCCTAGTCCCGCCGTTGCTAGGCGCTTTGATTCACTGTGGATCACACGTCATCTCTCTATTAATACCTGACAGTGGTAGTCAGTCATCTTTCCATTCATTGAGCCACGCACGCATATTAATACTCATCATCATTTAATAGCAGATTTTCCAAGCTATCCGATCCAGCGTCGCCAAGATTAGGTTGCATAGCCACGATGGCAAACTCTGAGCAACCTTCCAATCACGGAACAGATACCGAGCCGTTTCCAAGTCTCGACAATGCGACACCGAATATAAACAACACAGACCCTCCCACGCCCACCGAGAATCGCCCAGCGGCTTCTTCTCTGAGCGGTCGCCTACGCAGAGTCTCTCAAAGTTTCGAAGTTTCTGGACCCCCTGAAGGTTTTATGGCCGCCACAGGAACCATCGCATCATCCATCCTCTCGCGACAGACCGTGGCACGAAGGCCATCAGACACTTCGATACCGATGCAAACAGGCCGGGTCCTTGGGGACACTTCCAGGCAGAGCACATTTCCCGCTGTCAACGAAGAGACTCCCGAAGAAAAGACCAGCGCAACTGTCGAGTCTCCCAGGCGAAACTTCACCGGCGAGCCTGCTGCAGCAACCCCTTTCGACAATGGGTATCATTTCCCCCCAAAACACTCGTTTGGACAGTCTACAAAGCTTGGGCTGATCGCCTTCTGGAATTATGTTAGAACGCCTACCGGCTTTCTTGTTACTATATATGGTTTGAACGTTGTCGCATGGGGCGGAATGCTCTTCTTGCTACTCTGGTAAGGATACGCAACTTGATAGCCAGTCCTGATTTGACCAAGATCGACATTACTGACAATATGAAATTTAGCAATGCTTCGCCCGCCATGTGCCATCCAACTTGCAACGATATCAACTCGCCCAGGCGGAAGTGGATAGAATGGGATTCTCAGATTCTCAATGCTCTCTTCTGCGTCACAGGATTTGGCCTTGCTCCATGGCGCTTCCGCGATCTGTATTTCCTGCTTCAGTATCGACTCCAGAAGAAGGAGGTCGCCCTGCGGCGATTGGCAGGAATTCACCGAGGATGGTTCCGTCTTCCGGGATCCGATCAGCTTGATCCTCAAATAGGACCCCATAATATCTCCTCTTCGCCCGACCTCGATTCGTCACTCGCCTGCCCGTTCCCTCAAGACAAGATCCCCGACGCTCCGTTGACTGGAGTCCGCGCCCCGCCAACACCCATCACAAGAATGGACGTTGTGATCTGGTTGATGGTGTGGAACACGTTCTTGCAGTGCGTTCTATCTGGATTCATGTGGGGCCTTAACCGTTACGATCGTCCTAGCTGGTCTACGGGTTTGTTCGTCGCACTCGCTTGTATCGTTGCCGCCATCGGAGGTATTGTGATGTTTATCGAGGGGAAAAAAGTTAAGGGCATCGAAGGCGTTCCCATAAGCCAAGAAGATCAGAAGCTATTGCAGCAGGATCGGGAACGTGGCGTATGGCATTACAACAATATCAAGGACAAAGACTTGGCTGCCGAAGCAGCAAAGAAACAAAAGAAGGCAAAGAAGTGAGGACAGGCTTTCAGCGTGCTAGGTAATTTATTATTTGCAGGCGCATGGGCGAATCTTTTTCACGTATGTATGTACGCCTCATCGATTTCCACAGCAACAGACAGACAGGCTCTGGATCAACCTGTCGATAAAGCAATCATATCGGGCATAAGTAAACAATTTCGGATACAATAATGAGCAAACTTCTTGAGTGACTCTACTCCTCTTTGTAAGACTTGATAATAGTTCCCGTTTGATGACTGTGTTTCAATAACTCATGCTCGGTTACTCTCTGGCTCAGTAACTCAATGTAAATTGTAAATTGATCGCCAATAGATACCGACCCTAACCCCAAAAAAGCGAAACATAACAAATCTTGTAAGGTGAAGTCCATTTTATTTCCCTGAAGCCTAGCAAGACCCTTATCTCATCTGTCAGTCAAACTGGACCCGCTTCACCTCCATACCCCGGCCTCTGCCTTAGGTGCACTACTAAAGAGGGACGCACCCACCCTTAGCTGACTCCGGCCTCATGACGTGCCAGTCCTACGTTAGCCCACCTCTCTTCTCCACTGTCTTAACTTCACCTTCTCAACTTCTACATTACTACAGTATCCTCAAGTTCACGGCGCCCTCTCGACAACCTTTTACCTTTTTCCAATAGTCAGTCAACTATTATCACCGGTTTCTCAGGGCCCCGCATCATGGGGTTGGCTTACAACACCTACCTCAATAGCAGCAAGATCTACGGCTGCAAGACATGCAAGGCGCACCTTGCTAACCATGAGGATATCATAAGTAGAGTGTGCCCCCCTTCCCCTCTCGCCCTTTCATACTACTCGTACCAACATCTCCGCTAATACCAATATTAGAACTTCCGTGGTCAGCACGGTAAAGCCTACCTCTTCCATGATGTCGTCAACATCGAGACGGGTCCCCCGAACGAGCGCAACATGACGACCGGTCGACACGTTGTTCGTGATATCACATGCCGTCAGTGCAAGGAAACTGTTGGATGGAAGTATGATAAGGCGTACGAAGCATCGGAGAAGTACAAAGAGGGCAAGTTCATTCTCGAAGCTGAGCTACTTTGTAATGTTACTTGAGAGCCCCAAATGAGAGGCACATACTGGCGGTTGCAGACTGCCTTTGATACTGTGGCGTTATCTGGGTACTGGATGTACTAGGGCGTTGGATGTGTGTATTTCGAATGGCTGAAGCAATTGTCTTTTTTTAATTGATGCGATCAAGGACCACACGAGGTGCTCGTGTTCAACCAACTTCAAATATGATAAACTCTTCAGCTATATGCTATAACCAAAACCGAGACGCCGTTTCAAGCATGCGTAGTTTTTCAAAACCGTGTTCCAATAGTTATATGTTATCGCATCGTAGAAATGGACACGTGCATTCACTTAACGGTGTTCAATGGGTTCCTCAGGCAAGAGTTCCTCGACCTCTTCATCGGGGACTCTTAGAAACTCCAGAGGAGGTTGGACAATACCGTTGAACAAGAAGGTGAAGTACACAAGCAGGGCGAAGCCAACGATCTGGAGCCACTTGAAAGTCTCCCAGCCCAAACCAAGGGAGACGACCCAAATGAAGAGTGTTCTGCAAGTGTCGATGGTAGATCGAGAAGTTGCACTAACGCTTCGGGTGACGGACAAGCCAAAGAAATTGAAGCCGCTATTAGTTCAGATTAGTTTTTGATCTCTCTTGTATCATATAAAATAGCACTTACCCAATGCTGATCATGATGAGGAAACTCGACATGAGGACCTGCTTGTTCTCAGTCATCTGCCGCCAGCCCTCGACTATGTCGAAATATCCGTATCGACCAGCGTCAGTTGAGCCGATGGTCGCGTGCAGAACAAGCATGGCTAGAAGAGTGACACTGAAGCCAAAGATACCCTCCCAGCCAACTACCCTGATCGGGTCAATTGTAGACCTCTCCAGAAGCCATTCCTCAAGGACAAATTGAGTGGCTGTAAAGATCTGGGCACCTGCGATAAGCAAGACACCGACAATGGCCCGGGCAGCGTCTGAGAGACCGCCTTCAGTCACCGAGTCTTCCTCGGGCTGCCCAATAGAGCCCTCGGGCTTCTCATCCGGCCAAATGGCTCCGGCTAGTCCAACAACGGCGACTCCAAGAACAACACCCACCAAGGAGAGCCACTGGAAGAGATGCAAGTGTCGCTTCAGGAAGACAACGCTGAAGAGACCGACAAACAAAACCAGAGCACCTCGGGTCATTTGATAGATGGATGCAGCAACCATGAGAAGTCCAGCGTTCATGAGTGTAGTGCCACAGATGTCGCAAATGGCGGGCAGGGCAAGCAAGGTGACCCGGTATCCCCTAAGAACGGACGGACCAGTGTGGAGGAGCTTTGTGCGATCGTTGGCTTCGGACGCAGCTGCAGAATCACCATGTTCCTCAGTATCAACGGCCTGATAGCCTCGTTCTTCCGGAGCAGAACCCTTGAACCGACGCCACAGAGCCATGATACCAACAACCAGCCAGCAACCCATCTCGCCGATGAACATCTGCGCCGTCTGGAGAACTGGCTGATTGAAAAAGGAACGCTTTCTAGGGTTATCGTCGGGGCCACAGTTGCGAATACATTGGTTATCCTATAGAAAGAGGAGTTAGTTGAAGCTGATCTCTGAGCAGATGCGCATGTCGTCATACCTGATATTTGGTCAACAGAGTATTGCAAACGCCCGTCAACAGCATCATGGCGACGAGGAATGGGATAAGACTTCTGGACGCCATGTTAGAGAGAGGGCCGATATACCACGGCCAAGTTTCAGTGGTTGATGTTTGTCAAAGAGAGTATGAGGATGATGGAGGATGAATGAGACGGCAGAGAAGGCCGACTGATAAGCAAGCAGCCTGCCTGGAACAAAGAGCTGATAAGCTCAAAGGCGGAGCAGCTTAGTACGTTCAGACTGCGCAAGATGCAGGGTTCATTCTCCTAAGCCGAAGGCGGAGGGCCGCCTCACTAAATGCATACGCTACCTGCATTGGCTCTTAGATCCATCTCAGATTGCCTCAGTTGAGTGCGACGCGTTACGCGTTACCTGGAGGTACATGCTTGAGCCCAAGCCGATGTACCTTCTCATTTGAGTGGAGAATAGGGTGGGTTTATGCGGGTCAGAGGTAGATCCCAGCCACCAGACTTTTTGGAGTGACATGTGCATGGTCAAGACCGCATCAAAGCTCATAAAGTTGTTATCGGCATTAACATTCCCTGTTCGGATCAGTTGTGATCAGCTCCAGCCTTCCCTCGACATTTGTTAGCTTAGAGCTTAGGAGCTTGAATTTAGTAGGCCAAGGTAAGGAATACGAATGAATTCGAGGCTCTTGAGTGTCATGTCTCAGCACACGGAGTCAAGTGATAAAAAAGACTCCCGAGACTAGAGTCACCACGCTCGGTCACCTGCCGAGACGACATCAAGGTCACAGGACCAATGTCATGTTCAGAGATAGATCTCAGTCTGGTCTAGCGCACATAGTGGAGTACACATCTATCTTCAATAGTATGTTGCATTGTCTACTGTAGCAACTGAATAGCAACCTTCAACCTTATTTCCACCTTATTAGATTCATTTATAGATAGCTGATTAATGAACAAGGAGAACAAAGACTTGGCTTACTGAATGTGTATTGATCATGAGCCCCAGCCAATCATGGACCCTGTTTGCTATGGATTTTCATCACGGTTGCAGGCTATTGGAACAAACACTTGTGGCCGTTGACTTGTTTTAGTGCTATTGCGTGCAAGTCCTAAAAAGGACGAGAAAAAGAGCGTAGATACACCTCGATCTAAAATACAGTACATGGAATTGATCTCAACATTGAGTCTTGCTTAGCAAGATGTCCAAAGATGGACTGGAATCTCCGAATCTCCGAAAAACCTCAGGGCTCAGAATCGAGAGCAAATGATGCAATGCGGCATTGCTCACGGTCGCAGGGACCCTCATGCTTGGGAATTATGGACTGGTCTAGCCAGGAAATGCCAAAACTCCCCAAAACCTTATACCCGTTAATAGTTTACCACGTAAACGCCTCTTCAATGAAGTCGATGTGAGATCGGTCCTGGCGGTTTCGCACAGCCAGACGAACTTCGTCACTGAGAGCACCAGGACCACAAACAGTGACAGCCATGGCACCAACCTGGTGCTCTTGCTCCATGCCCAAAAGAGTGTTGATGTTGGGTCTCCCAGGGAACATCTGGACAGTCGACGAGGGGCTGTGGATTTCCTTGGTCGAACGAGGCTGGCTGACAAAGAGCATGATTCGGAGAACATCTCTTCTCTTGTCCATGCCCAAAATCTCAGTCATCCAGGGTCGGATCCACTCGAGATGTTCAGGGGTCTGGATGGTCCAAACCAGCAAGATTCTTCGAGTCGCCACAGTGCCCTCGGAAAATCCTTTAACGAGATGCTTGATATATGGAACGGGGTGAGTAATGCCGACACCACCAGCGAAGAGAACCACCGTGCCGTAGGAATCGAAAGAGTGATGGCCACCGTAGGGGCCCTCGGCAAAGCCGGTTGTCTCCAATCGTCCTCCAGGGGCAGCAATGGCTTTCTTGTAGAGGCTATCGGTCATGCCGGTCCTGCCTCGAATGATGAAAGAAACCCGTTGTTGCTGCATGGCAAGCAGATCTTGGTTAGTAGAGGCCAGTCGGTCGTTCTTAACATCTTCAACACCATCATACCATGCGACGGAAAAGGGGTGAGATTGCCAGTAGCTGATAGCGGGCAGGTAGAGATAGGCGTGTTGTCCGGGAGCGGCGTTCCAGGGTCGGGCCAAAGTCATGGTCAGGCGAACGGCGTTTCCAGGGAGGGCTTCAACAATGGTTCGGGAGCGAGAACCTCCAACGTGAGAGCGAATGATGCGCCAGACACGATAGGTTCGGTCAAAACTCCAGAGAGCGATCACACCATAAACGTAACAGAGCCACTTGAACAAATCAGGGGATGCGGCCAAGTGATAGTACAATCCTACAACAGCGCCACAGGCGGCAAGAATGTGAAGAGCCTTAAAGATCTCATAAAAGGCATGGCGAAGAGGGCTAGAAGCTTGGATGCCGAGAAAAACGAAACAGCAGGTGGCCTGAAAAGTGTAAGCAAAGGGTCATTTCAGAGGATATGCGACAAGAGTCACTGGAAAAAATTTGATAGTTTTGATCAAAGTGACTTACGATAAAACCAGGAAGAATGAAGTTGCCGGAGGGAGGGGTGAATTGCCATGCATTCTTGCCATAGTGGGAAATAGTATGGGCGAGAGCCTCGAGGATGACAATACGACCAAACCAACGGTGGATCAGGTTGTAGGTGTCAAAGGAGATGTTCAAGAGAGGGATGAGAGGGTTGTTTCGGCCAGCCAGCAAGAACAGAGGAACCTAGAGTTGAGTTGTGTTAGTGCAACGGTCCAACGTTCGAGTGAAAGTTTAAACCAAGCCATAATATACAGTATATAAAATGGGGTTCCTTGGCAATCCATGATTTGTATTCACATACCATGTTGACAGTTGCGAGAACACCAGTACGGTTACGGATGACACCACAGGCGGTGACCATGTCGGCGGAGTAATCGATGTCAATGACACACCAGATGATGTTGGAAACGAAATATGCCACAAGGAAAAGAAGCTGGAATCGAGTGGGCAGAGTTCCGATGTTGACGGCCTTGCTAAGCTGGATCTCTCGGTTGTGGCGTTTGCTGAAGACGGGAGCGTAGAGAACGTGGCGCTTGAGGGATGCGAACTTCTGGTTGGGAATGGCGAAGTAGCGCTGCTTGTCGTTGTTCAGGCAAGAGACATGTCGAGTGAGTCGAATGATGCGTTCAGTAGCCTTCCACATGATGACAGCAGCAGAGACAGCACCACAGACGATCATGAGGTACTTGGAGAGGTTTCCATTCTTGGCTTCAGCGATATCCGCGAGGGCTTGTTGCTCTGGTGTGAGCGTATAACCGCCTCGTGGCAGCAGTGAGTTTCCGGCACTCATTGCGACCTAAAGAGAGAAAGACTTTGAGAGCAAGAGAAAAAAGAGACGAAATAAACAAGATCGAGGTGTCGAAAGGGAAGAAAAGAATAAAAATAAATGAAGACAAAAAACAGAGAAACCTCCCCTGGAGGAACCGAGTCAAATGATCGAAGCGGCGGCGAAGAGAAAAGAAGAGAGAAGGAGAGAGAGCGCCGTTGACAGTGACAGGATAGAAGGACTGTAATGTATTCCGCAGAAACAGGCAGTGCCAGGCACCTTAGTTGGTTATTGTGAATGAGTGAATGGATGGATGCGTCTGAATGGAAGCCAGCTCCGAAACAAACAAATTCCTACGCCTTCTTTAGGAATGAACTGAACAGAGCAGACAATTCCAAGTCAAGGTTGACGAAACAAGACAAGGCAAGGAAGAGTTTAGGAAAAAACGATCAGGCAAGGGATAGTTCGGTAGGTACTCCATAGGATATCAAGAATGGGCAGGGGCTGTTTTGCGAGATAAAATGGGTCTATTGTAAATTCCCCAGCAATCATACCTCAAGTAGATCATACACAGGCCGCGTGTAGGCCTGTCGTAGAAACAGTGACCTTGCAACATCCCTTGCTCTCTCATTTGCAGTTCACCAGTTCTTCATCCCGCTCCGTATCCCACTAAGAGGGTCCCATCTGCCAGTTACAGTACAGCCGGGGACCATCTGCGGCCTAGCATATCCTAGGCTCAGGGGCAGTTTCAAGATATTCATCAACCGCATTCGAGATTAGCTGACCTGACGTTGTAATTGGGCAAACCTATGCAATCTAGGAAACCCCCCGGGCGGCTCTGCTAGCCAAAGACCAACCAGCGTCGACGTTCCATGCGTTTTCCCAGTACAAGGCATTGAACAGGGGAGATTGTGTGGCGCTGACTCCGAGTGGCGGACGGATGTGTTACATCCTGACAACGCGGGGCGCAACTAGGATTCTGAAACTAGGGCTTTCCCAGCATCTGGGTAATCAGTTTCTTGGCGGTTCAAGGGGCGTTGGGAGAATACCTAATATTAACTGCCTACTACCTTAGTACCTACAGAGTAATGACACCTTATTAAAGCTGAGTCCCACCAATTTAAAACCTTCTTTTTACTTTCCGTTAACGGCTTTAAATATGGACAATTCTCATCTCTCTTGCCTCGGTTTCCCATCTATTTTCGGAATCATCATGCTTCTAATAGGAAGACGGCGATGTTGTGACAGCTTGAAAGACATACATTATTCATTCCCAGCTGAGCATGACTCAGCGGCAAGCATAAACTATGGACCAGTTGTAGATCAAGTCTCCAGAGATTGTTCCCAGCCCGACCAGCAATGACATCGAATGGCGGTTTCAAGTGCCACTCGCCCCACCATGACCGATGTTATCGTAACCCATTTGATGGCTCCTGACAGGCGGACGATTATTCTCCAGTTAAAGCCTGAGACGAGCACTGAGACGAATTCATTACATGTGCATAAGATCCTGGTGGCCTCGACTAGCGAAAAGGAAAAAACAAAAACAAAAAATTACGACCTCAGACTCAGATCGAAACTCGACTTGCTTACGCATTCAAAGTATACTAAGCTCATCGTACATATCGTCCTCGTCTGATGTTTCCATCACCATCATTCTATCGTGCCTGTTTCCCTGCCAGGTCCTTGTAATATCCAAGCGCTTGACCTTTTTAACGGTCTTGGCCAAGGTTGTGTTTCTGTTGTTGCTGCTGTTGCTGCTGCCAAACTCTCGTCCCAATGTTCTTGGAGGATTAAAGTCCAACATCCTTACACAGTCGCCAAGCTCATCTCCGCTATCTCCTTCTTCCTCAATGTCCGCAATGCTGGTTGCACTCGTATCATTCTCATCCTCCCTGTCGGTATCGTCCGTGTCATCATGATTCCCAGTATCCCTGTTGTTTCCCACAGAGCTGTCTACCTCGATTCTCCGCCTGAGATTGCGGGCCGTCTCCCCCCTCAGGCTTGTAATCCGGCCTCGACTATCTGGTTGACGATCTGTCCCTGTTTGGTAGCTCGTTCCGTCTTGATTCTGGCCTTGCTGTCTCAGCTCGCTTCTTCGTTCGTGACCAGGGCTGGGGAGAACCCATTCACCAATCCCTTCCTCCCACCGCCAGCCCGAGAATATTGTGCTTGTTTCTAGAGTTCCCCTGCCAGAGACAGGAAATCTTTCAGCAAAAGCAACATCTCGGAGGTCCTTCGTTTTCTGTGCCAAAACAAACGCCCCGTCGGACATCAAACCATCTTGAAACCAATCAGGAAGCCCCAGTTCATTAAAGGATGTACGAATCTCAGACAAAATGTCGTGGCAGGCCAAGCCACATGCTCGTCCCCGATATTGTGCAACAGAGCAGGCCAGCAAAAGGGTCTGTCGATATTGAGTTTGAGTTGGGGAACTGTTTCTAACTGTGAACAGTTTCACACAGTCGTGAATCGCCCGATTCCTTGCAGATAAACTGCCCACTTTGTTGTCGATCATACTCGTAGCTAAGAATCGAGCTAAAATGAGTGTCAAAAATCCATTACTTCGAAACGCTCCACGGCGAGCTTGTTGCTGAGTCACGCAGAGTTCGAGTGTAAAGAAGAGTCGTCGAATGGCGTAGACTTTCCAAGGCTCTCTGTCGCCATCCATTTCAGCGCGCAGTGTCCATGTCGCTGCTGTTATTGCCGCCAGTATGCTGACTAGTGTCTGATCTTCTGATGGCTGTTGTGTTTCCATTGTTTTACCATTGTTTAGCAGAAGTTCGTCCAAAGCTGTACATATGAAGTACACAACTGAGGGAGCAGGTTCCCTGCTACGTAGCAGGATCTCAATTCCTCGCATCCATACCGGTTGACACGTACGTGATGTCAGCCAGGTCAGGGAGAGCTTCTTGGTCTTGATCAGGTTCGAGAGGCAGTCCCACGATGGGCCGACTATTCCTCGACCTTGCAAACTCCTTACAATAGCTCCCAAAGGCTGAACTGCAGTGCTTTCAAGCAAATTGCATGATGCGCCGCGAGGTGCCGTTAAAGGAGTTGTTAGGCTTGAGACAAGTCGCGCGGCTTCGGCTTTGCAGTTCAGACTGAGACAAAGATCGGCCAATAAACGCACAAATGGAGGCTGGAAAAGGCCTTCCGACACAGCTTCCGCCAGTAAACATAGACCATGTGCGCGAACAACGATCTTTAGAGATTTCCAACCCAGATTTTTGGTACCGAACCCTTCAAGTTGCTCGTAGAGCTCCGCTGATGCTTTCGATGATTGCCATTTGAATGTCTTTCCTTCCTTTTCTGCAGTCTGGCGATCCCATTCTTCTATCACGGATATCGCGTCCGGTATTCTGCGAAGGCACATTCCTAGTAACGACCTGGGGTGAGCTGCTTGGGATAGTGATTCGGTTGAGCTCAGGAAGCTATTCAGCCAGCCGAAAATAGCTTCGTATATTCGGTATTGACTATCGGAGATAATACGACGGAGTGATTGTAGTTCTGCCAATAGTGATCTGGCATCTGTAGAGGACAGTTTCGGACTCGTTCGTGAAGTTGAATTTAACTCCTGGTCTGGCAGCGTAGTAAAGTTGATTTGCCCAACTCCTGGACTGCGATCAATCTTCATGCTGCCAAGAGTGCGAAATGCGCGCGGGGGCGTCGATATGGGTGGAACAGTTGAATTTTTCTGAGCTGTTGCTCTCTGAACTCCACCATAGGTATATCGCGCTCTCTTTGAAGTTTTGGCCGTTTCAGTCGATTCTTTATCGGTGCTCGTTCGCTTTGCTCGGGTTGTTACAGTTGGTTGTTGAGCTTCGTGAACAAGCTTCTTCAGAGCTACCAAACGGCATTGAAGCTGACGCAGGATTCGTTGGCATCTTGCTGCCGTCCAAGGTTGTACATCTTGTTGGTTGTTGTTGTTCTTGTTGCGACCTCCTTTCATTAAACGATGAGCTGACGGCGATCGCGATTCGCTCATGATAGATATATTCTGTTAATTAAGGTAGATAAAGGATATTAAAGTTATAAAAAAAACCCAAAAAGTATTTGATATACTCAAGAGAGCCATTCGCAGCTGTCTTCATAAGCAAAATGGTTAGAAGTGAGTAATAAATGAAGAAGATGTTATGTTGTTGGTGTCATGAGGAGAGCCGTTGGCATATTTACATTCATCCATTTTTGGCCTAGCTTTGCCGCCATTCCTCTGGGGTCGACCGGCTTCGGGGCCCTAAGATTCTCTACTCAATCTATACCTTGTCTAACCGTACAAACTGCCGGAGGGCTAAAGTACCGCTACTGTCGCGTGTTCCAGGCCGGGTACTTCCAGCGTCCGGACCCAATGCTGGGCCATTGCCGCCGCACCACAAGTTAGCCGTCCAATTTTTTTCTTTCCTCCCCTCCGCTCCGTCACTACTCCCACCTTCTTTCGACGAACGTCGTTCAATTGACTGTTTCTCCCTCCAGTGCATATCCCATGCCTGGTTTTATCCCTCATTACATATTCCTCTTTTCCTCTTGATTTGCTAAATATTCCATTCTGCTTGCCAATATGGCTTCGGAAACCACTCCTCTCGCTCAGACGCCCGGTAAGTATTAATTAATTGTGCGAAGCTAGACCGCCCTTGTCAAATGCTTGTTAAGCCCAGGGTCTTTTACAGCCTCAACTCCGTCGTTGATGGGGGAGCTATTGCGTATCTGGTGCATTTGCATTTGCTTTACTTAGTGTTATTAATTTTTTCTGTATCATATCAAACTAATATGTCTCACAGCCGCTGCGTCCGAGGAGCCCGAGACCAACATGGAGGCCGAAGCTCAAGAGGTCGACGCTGGAGCTGAAGGTAGCTATAAAAATAAACAAATGTCCCTCCGATTAGCGATATTGCCGACATGGATATCTAACGGGCCAGCAGCGTTAATAAACCTTACCATTGTCCTGCCTGACGCCAATGCCAGCAAGATGCAGATTATGGTTCGTCATTGACTTACACCAAACCCCTCCACAACTTCAAACTCACCAAAACATTCAGGTTTCTTCTCAAGAGCAGGTTCATGAGATTCGACAGTCGATCATTGACCTCCCCTCCGCGTTCCAATATACTTGCTTCCATCTTGAGTTCAACGGTGAGAAGATCAACGACTTCATTCCCCTCGCTGAAATTCCTGACCTTGGCACCACTCCCGAGTTCTATGTTGTTCAAGACCCTTATACAGAGAAGGAGGCTCGCATCCATTTTGTCCGCATTCGAGAGCTTATTGGCGCTTCCGGGGACCGATGCGACACTGCACAGGGCCTTCTTCCTGGACTCTCCCTCTTCGAAACTGTCGCCACAAAGGCCATCAGCAACAATGACAATGGCGAGTCCACCGAGGAGTCACCTATCCAGAGCTACGACTTCCGGGCTGTGCCCTCTCTTACCGAGCTAGTCCCCCCTCCCTCTGAGCCCGCTCCTAAGACAGTGAAGCAGATCTCCTTGTCGTCTTGGAACCCTCCTCCTCCTCACCTGCGACAGCGTGGCCATCTGCTCTACCTAGTTGTCTCCACCAACGAGGGTGAACAATACCAGATTACCTCTCATGTTTCAGGCTTCTTCGTCAACAAGTCGTCTAACGCCAAGTTCGACCCCTTTCCCCGCCCGGCACCCAAAGGCCAGTCCGCCCACTCTCTGTTGAGCCTTATCGAGCTCGTTTCTCCCTCCTTCGCCGAGTCCTTTACAAAGCTCCAAGACTACAACAACCAAAGAGATCCTCTAGCCACTTTCCAGATTACTAACGCTATTCCTGCTGCTCCCTGGGTGGTTCCTTCTCCTAACTCGTCTCTTTGCACACATCTCCCTGATCCTGCGCGATCTCAGGAGACCTACCTCCTTAATGGTGTCGAGAACACTGACACTCTGCGAGACTGGAACGAGGAGTTCCAATCTGCCAAGGAACTCCCCCGTGAGACTGTTCAAGACCGTGTCTTCCGAGAGCGACTCATCTCTAAGCTTTTTGCTGATTACAATGAGGCTGCCACTCGAGGTGCTGTTATGGTTGCGCGTGGCGAGATCGCCCCTCTGAACCCTACGGAATGCAGAGACGCTCAGATCTTTGTCTATAACAATATCTTCTTCTCTTTCGGTGCCGACGGTGTCGGCACATTTACTTCTGAAGGAGGCGATGAGGCCGCCCGTGTTGCTACTGGCAAGGACGTGGCAGGTGTCAAACTCGTCAACCAGTTGGATATCGAAGGACTCTTTACCCCCGCTACCGTTGTTGTTGACTACCTTGGAAAGCGAATTGTCGGTCAGAGTATTGTTCCTGGAATTTTCAAACAGCGCGAGCCTGGTGAGAACCAAATCGACTACGGTGCTGTAGACGGTAAAGACATCGTCGCGGCTGATGAGAGATTCGCCCCCGGCTTTGCTCAGTTGTCCAAGGCTTTGAAGGTCAAGAAGCACCCTGTCTGGGACAAGGATGGTAAGCGGTTCGATTTGGAGGCCAGCGTGGAGACCAAGGGTTTGCTAGGCACAGACGCCCGCAAGTACGTCTTGGATCTCTACCGTATCAGTCCCCTGGACATTGCTTGGCTGGATGAGGATGGCCTCCCTGAGGATGGTGATGCCTACCCTCACCGCATGACTGTCCTTCGACCGGAGCTTGTCGATTCCTTCTCACGATATAAGCTAAAGCAGTGGGTCGATAAGGAGGTCGCCCGTCGCGCCGAGCAAAAGAAGGAGAAGGAGGACGAGGAAAAGACTGAGGAGAGCGAGGGCAAGGCCGAGGAAAAGACTGAGGAGGCTGAGGCTGAGGGTGAAGCCTCCAAGGAGGAGGAGAGCCAGCCCAACTTGTCTGATTTCAAGTTCGCGCTCAACCCTGATGCTTTTAGCGGCCAGGTACCTCAAACTGATGAGGAAAAGGCCGAATTTGCTGCTGATGAGGAAGAAGTAAGGGCTGCTGGAAAATATCTTCGCGAACAGGTCGTCCCTGACTTGCTCAAGGATCTTTCTGAATCCGAGATCAGCTTCCCAATGGATGGCCAGTCATTGAGCCGACTTTTGCACAAGCGCGGTATCAATGTGAGATACTTGGGTAAGGTTGCTGAGCTCTCCGGCGATGGCCGACTCCGATGCTTGCGCGATATTTGCGTTCAAGATATGGTTTCTCGAGCCTTCAAACATGTTTCTTCTGGATATCTCCGTCACTTGCCAGTCCCAGCCATTCCTGCTGCTGTTTCTCATCTCTTGAACTGTTTGCTTGGCCACAAGTTCAACGACAAGCCCGTTGCCGAGCTCGATCTTTCGATTCGCGGCCTCTACACTGATGCCGACTGGTCATTTGAGAAGATCACACCAGAGAGCCTGCGAGAGAACATTGAGGAGCAAATCCTCCAGCGATTCCGATATGAGCTTGATGAGGAGTGGTACAACCAGGTTCGCCCTGTTCAGTTGCTCCGTGAGGTGTCTCTGAAGCTTGGTATTCAGCTGCAGGCTAAGGACTACAGCTTTACTGCCGAGGCTACCACTGCCGAGACTGCCACTGCTGCCAACACTGTGAAGGCTGAGAAACCTGTCGCTAACGGCCAGACCAACGGAGAATCTGTTAGCAGTAAGAAGAAGAAGAAGAACAAGGCTCGTGAGGCGTCTCCTGCTGAGGCTGTTGCCTCTGTCAATATTCATACTTTCAGTCCCGACGACGTCATCGACCTGGTTCCTCTGATTAAGGACTCGTGCCCTCGAAGCGCTCTTGCTGAAGAGGCGCTTGAGGCTGGCCGCATCTCCCTTCTCCAGAACCAGAAGAAGTTGGGTCAGGAGCTTCTCCTGGAGTCCCTCTCCTTGCACGAGCAGATCTATGGCATCCTGCATCCTGAGGTCGCTCGAGTCTACAACAGCTTGTCAATGCTCTACTATCAGCTTGACGAGAAGGAGGCAGCCGTTGATCTTGCTCGCAAGGCTATTATCGTCGCCGAGAGGACTGTTGGCGTTGACTCAGCAGAGACTCTCCTTAACTACCTCAACCTGAGCTTGTTCCTCCATCAGGTCGGTGACAGCAGGGGTGCTCTTGTGTACTCAAAGCACGCACTCAAGATGTGGAAGGTTATCTATGGCCCTGACCACCCTGACTCCATCACAACGCTTAACAACGCTGCTGTGATGCTTCAGAACCTCAAGGCTTACCACGAGTCTCGGCTGTGGTTCGAGGAGTCACTGCGTGTATGTGAGTCAGTCTTCGGTAAGCAGTCGATCAACTCTGCTACCCTCCTCTTCCAGCTGGCTCAGGCTCTTGCTTTGGACCGTGACTCTAAGGGGGCCGTCACTCGCATGCGAGAGTCCTACAACGTCTTCCTTGCTGAGCTTGGACCTGAAGACAAGAACACAAAAGAGGCTGAGAGCTGGCTTGAACAGCTCACTCAGAATGCTGTCAACATTGCCAAGCATGCTAAGGATGTTGCTGCCCGACGCCTTCGAACTGGCGTTCGGTTCACCACCAACCCCTCAAGCCTGGCAGCTTCTAATGCCACTGTTCCTGGCCGTGCTGGCCCTGGCTCACAAGTTGATTCTCGCAGCATCGATGAGCTCATCAAGTTCATCGAGGGCGGCGAGCATCAGCAATCTAAGAAGCGCACTGGCCGTGGGAACCCTAAGAGGCGAGGCCAGGCTGGCGCACGATGAGCTGACATTTAACGAAATTCTTTACGATGCTAGTATGTGGTCGAGGTTTTGACTCACCACTGTGTAAAAGTAGACGATCAAACAAAAAAAGCATGGGGATTCCATTATGCATCATGTGGGAGCCGGGTGGCTTGGTCACAAAAAAGGAGGCCTTTGCATAGGTAGTGAGGGTTTGGGACGGTTGGCGGCGGCGCGATCACACATATCTGCATCAAAAGGCGCGTTCACACCATTTGTATATATTCAAGGCTCTGCCCTAGGCCATTGGCCAGATGATCTTCACTCTTATATAACATAACATGTTCACACTTGGAGTTATTTGGCTTACCTGTTCATCGAGTGTCAGGGTCAAAAACTTTTGGTATCGTGCGTGTGCGTCACTGAGGTCATCGTTAAATTTTGAGAGCGTTTGAGTTAATAAAGGATATGCTTTTTTTCCCTTAACACGTTGCATTCATAACTGTCATTGGCATTCTCTAAATGCCTATATCATGCACGCCCACAAGCCGATTATATATATACATTGCTCTAAAGACACCCCTAAAACAGTAACGCCTAGATAGAAACATAGCCTAGGTATGGCCTTGTAAAATAGACGCACCTCCGCCGACTGGTGCGTGATATGCACCAATACTCTGGAATCCCCTGAAGAGCAACGTTAACTTAGCATTAGACAGTGGGGAAAAAGATACATACTTTGTTAAATCGAAGCCTTGTTCCTCCTCTGCCTCTGGTTGCTGCACGATAGGCTGCGGACTTGACTTTTGTCGTCTAGAAGGGCTGCTAGGAGGGCTTTTATCACCACGCGGCGGACTGCTACTCTGAGGAGGTAGGCTGCCTCCAGCCTTCGTAGGACTAACATCGTAACCACCGAGCTTCAACGGGGTGCTCCCTATATCAGCATATTTCCAGAACGGTGCTGGCGAACTGGTTGGCATATGTTGACTGGGTCGTTGGGCTGTACTTGGAGGTGCCAGTCTAGGGTTCATTCTAGGGGGTGCCGGTGTCACAAATGAGCCTCCATCTTCTTGGTAAGACGATGTGAGCGTGGGTGATTGGGGATTGTATACTGAGAATGATGAATCTCTTGCCGGCGTCTTCCTAGGACGGGGTAAGGGGCTTCCATCAATCATCATAGTTCCCCCCCTGCTAAAGGAACGATCAGGGGTTGACTGGGGAATGAGCACAGAAGATCCTGGAGGTTGAGGTGATGCTGGGGGCGAGCCTCTACGCCTGCGAGCCGAAGGAGGCTCTCGTGAGGCCATGTCCCTCGGGCCATGTGTAATATACGCCAGTTGGTTGGGTGACGAGGGAGCTGATGAGCCGCGGTGGCCACCACGACCGACTCTATAAGCGTTCCTTATCATCTCTTCTCTTGCTTCTGGGACGATTTGCCATTTCATGCCCTTGCCGGGCTCGTCGGTTGATCGGGCGACTTTGTCGAAAGACTTATTGAGAGAAAGGTTATGTCGGATTGAGTTCTAGGACATGTGAGCTACCGAGTTAAAAAATGCAGCTTTCGCAACTCACCTGCCAACCCGCCACCTGCTGATGCCGATAGTATGCATATGTGTTCATGATATAGTTGTAGATGCCGTTCAGATTGAGCTTGCCATCAGGTGCGTTCAGGATCGCTTGCGTGATCATTTGAGCATAACTGTATTGTGGTTTGATGTGCTGGTTCTCATCTTGGCTCAAATCAACACCATTGGCACCAACCATTACTGCCGGCGTGCTCGCAGCTGGTGATTTGGTAGCGCTTTGGGCCGAAGGCGGCGTACCCGGCCGTTTGTACTCCGGAGGCGCCGGGGCCGGCGCAATGAGGGGTTGTCGACGTGACGACCGGGACTGCGGTGTATGAACGCTAACACCGGCGCGTTGCAGATAAACGGGGTGGACTGTCAAGGGAGTTATCTCCGACGGCAGGACGAACATCATCTCGACATTTCCGATCTCAATGACCTCGCCGCTCGTGAGAGGATGGGCCTGTCCGGCCTTAACGGGCTGGCTATCCACCTTAGCACCGTTACGGCCTTTGACACGAAGAAACCACTTCTCGTCCTTGGAATCGAAAGAGATGGTAGCATGCTCTCGCGATACCATCTTACTAGGGCCCAGATCGATATGGACGTGGGATTCATCTTCGTCTGAGCCAACGGGTTGGGAGTTGTGTGCTGTTTCGGGAGCTCGGCCTATATTGACGTTGAGCTTGGTGATGTAGAAAGTCCAATCCTGTGCGGCGACTTTGGCGTAAGCCTTCACTCCATCGCCTTTAGCCTCGTGAATGACATTTGCGTGATCTTTGCTGGCTTGAACGTCCTGGCTTCTGAGATGTTGTGTGATTTGCGACACCAGTTGATCGTCGTTGGGCGCGGGGGCTTCCTCATCCTCTTGGACCTAGACGAGAAAGAAAGTCAAAAGTCAGCGGTCGCGTGCGTTGCAACAAGCACCTGGAGCAAGTTTTGAACAGCGTAACACACCTTCTTGCGACGTTTGGCTGGACGACTGGGAGAAGAGTCATCAACATCACCGGGTGACGTATCAGTGGTGGCAGTCGCGGCTTTACGCGGTTCGCGACGAGCCCTAGAGACTCTCTTTGCCGATGGTGGCATGGTGGTGGTTTTGCGCGGGCAGGCGGAGATGATGTGCTGTGGGTGGATAGATGTCAAGATTGAGTTTTAGATATAGGCTCTGGTGTTTATCTCTGGCGTGTATCTCTAGAGCTCTATCTCTCTCTCCCTGTCCCGTGTTTCGCTGCCCTTAAAAAGTCGACGAGAAGATACGAAATAATCAGGTCAAGTAAAGTCGTGTCGTCAATCAATGTATTGTCTACTAGTGCAGCAAGTAAATGCCCTTTAAAGTTCGTACCGCGTTCGCGTTGGATTTAGTGTCGTAAAGTGGCAGGGCCTTGACAGGGCTGTGGGCTGGGATGCGGGTGAGTATACCGATTCGTGCATATTCGAGCCCCGTTGAGTGAATCAGAGCCACCATAATCAGCAGACAAAGGGGCTGACAGTGGCTGTAAGTTGCCTGTAAGGAGGTATGACTAGCACACGTAGCGTGTGTGGGCGTCATTGAGAAACAAGGTGGTTGGACCTAAAAGTGGAAACCATGTCCAGAGTGAATCTGGAAGAAGATGAAATCACGTTTTGATAATTTTCTTTTTTTTATATGTGTGTTCCCTAGAGTATAACAATTTAGAGTGAGTAAGTTTAGTAAACAGGAGCCTACGTGTTAAGACCTGGCCTGGAGTTTATTTAATTTTTGCTTTCCCTAATATCATTAGCTTGTATTTCGAACTAACAAGAATTCCAGGTTTCCTGCCAACCCCCTAGCACATATGTCTTGCGTGTGTCTCAGGGGGAGGGTTTTATCCTGATAAGTGAATATCGAGTGGTTGTTTGTTCATGATATGTGACGGCAAACGATGCAATACGATAATTGTACATGCGTAACCTCGAGTAAGCCCAACCTCTGATTTAGTAGCTGACCCTGGAATTCTGTCCTGAATCTATGTGTTCAGTGCTAACTGGGGTAATGTAATGACAAGCAATGAATCGCTAACAAGTTTTCCTTGCACACCTATGCTGGGTTGCGGTTTGTTCTGACAGTGGATACTTACCAGGTATCGGTTTGAATATCACAAGGGCTAGGTTAGGTACCTAAGTTGGATCCTATCAAAAGTTAAAAATTCAGCCAATTCATAAACAAAAAAACGCACCCGAGGCTCTAAATTTAAAGGAACAGATATAGAAGAAGCAGAAACTTCACCAAGGTAAGTATATTTTTCGAATAGAAAATGTGCTGATTATTGATTTTATCCATAAGATAACATTAACAATAAAAATTAACAAATCATAAGTTTAGGTAAGGTCTTTAAGTTCCAGCCCGGGGAGGTTCAAGCCTCACGAAATACCTATAAACTGTACCTATTACTGGGTCCACTTCTCGCCTGGTCAGGACCATTTACTTGCAAAGTTGCATCCAAACTTCTGGGCCACAACCGCGTTTGTGCAGCCTCGCGGCGCCTTGTAGTTTTACCACCATCCAATCCATACTCATCCTCATCCTCATCCTCATCCTTCGATACGTCCCAGCCGAGTCAGTATTTCTCCCGACGTCGACTTCCCGATATCGATCGATTGAAGCGCTGGCTGCAGTAGCAGTAGCAGTAGCAGTACCGTATAGTCATGGCATCTGAACAGGCTTATGGCGTTACGCCCCCCATCTCAGTTCAGCTCCCGACTGAAGGCGAACTACGACAATCCGATGCGCTCCTTGAAGAACTGAAGCGTCAAAAGACGTTCGAGAGTCCAGCAGAAACGGCAAAGAGGTCAGCAAATTGATCTTTAACCTGAACCTGCAGAAAGAATGCAACTGACGTACTTGCTATAGAGAAGAAGTCCTTGCCTCAATACAAAACATTTGCGATGCCTTCGTCCGTCGAGTCGCCCAAGAGAAAGAACCCAAGAATGAAGTCCTCATACGAAATGCGAGAGGCAGAGTCTTCACATACGGCAGTTATCGCCTGGGTGTGTATGGCCCCGGCTCGGATATCGACACACTCATCGTCGCGCCCAAATACGTGACCCGCGAAGATTACTTTAAATTCTTTCCTGACCTGCTCGTCTCCATGGCCCCCAAAGACGCCATCACCGACATGGCCGTCGTGACCGATGCCTTTGTGCCCATTATCAAGTTTGAGTACTCTGGCATTAGCATTGATTTGATCTTCTCTAGGATTATTCAGAAGCAACTGTCCCCCGAATTCAAAGACCTCAAGGATTCAGGCTTATTGCGCGGACTCGATGAGGCAGAGCTACGATCTCTCAACGGTACACGAGTAACGGACGAGATTCTTCAACTGGTACCGGAACAGAGCACATTCAAGAACGCTTTGCGAGCCATCAAATTGTGGGCGCAACGGCGTGCTGTCTATGCCAATATTATGGGCTTCCCTGGCGGTGTTGCCTGGGCCATGCTCGTCGCGCGCGTCTGCCAGCTCTATCCCAAAGCCACATTCTCAGTGATTGTAAACAAATTCTTTTTGGTCATTAACCAATGGCGCTGGCCGCAGCCCGTTCTTCTCAAGCCCATCGAAAGTGGTCCTCTTCCTGTCCGAATCTGGAATCCCAAGGTATGTAAACCAGTACCAAGTGCAAAGCCCTGGATACTAATCATCCCTTCACAGCTGTACAAGGGTGACACTTTTCATCTAATGCCGGTCATTACTCCCGCCTACCCCTCAATGTGTGCTACTTTCAACATTACCCGTTCATCTATGGCAATCATAAACCGCGAGCTTAAGCGGGCACTCCAGATATCCGAGAGCATCATGGTGGGCAAGCGTCCCTGGAGCGATCTTTTTGTCAAGCATACTTTCTTCACTGCAGGCTACAAGTACTACATCTCTGTTATCTCGGCGGCTAAGACAAAGGAGGCCCACACAATCTGGTCTGGTTATGTCGAGTCAAAGGTCCGCATGCTAGTCCAGAAGCTGGAGCAACACCCGTCTATTGCTCTGGCTCATGCTTTCAACAAGGGCTATGAACGACATCATCAATGCCATAATCAGGAAGAGATCGAAGCTGTGCAAGAAGGAAGTCTTGACCATCTATGCAAAGAAGACAACGAGCACAGTTCTTCGTCTATCAAGATCGAGCCCGCAGTCGTTGAGCTACCGATCAAGACTGAACACGAGGAGGACGGAGAAGCTGCTAAACCCGAGTCAACAGAAGACAATGGTCCTATCACGGCTGTGCCAACAGACACGCCTACGGCCAGTGGTCCATCAGATGTTTACACAACTACACACTACATTGGCCTTGAGCTGGCTTCAGGTATGTATATTTCTTGAGAGTCCTGACATCTCTGAGAGCTGGCGATGCTGACTCGCTAGGTGCTAAATCACTCGATCTCTCTTATCAGGTTGATGAGTTCAAGGAACTCTGCACCTCTTGGCAGAAATACAAGGATGATCTGAAAGATGACGTCTCAATCGGTGTTCAACATGTCCGCAAGTGAGTTTAGCATGGTTTGTCAGGCACCGGCGCACCTTGGCTTGCTGACTTGTTTCCACAGCTTCAATTTACCAGATGATGTATTCGATGCCGGCGAGAAGAAACCCCAGAAGAAGTCTGCAGCTAAGAGCTCAGCTAACGGCAAAAAACGCGGACCCCCAGAGGTATTTATGCATCACCGCGCCGGCGAAGATGCGCTGCTCCAGTTGGCACATTCTTTTAGGGAGAGGGATACTAATCTTATATTTAGGAGAATCCAGCCCCTGCCAAGAGACAACAGGCCTCAATTGCCGCCGCAGGCTGAGTATCTGCATATGTTTGCACTGAATTGCACAACATCTGAAGATATAGCCACCTAACTGAAGTTTAAAAAGAAGAAAGCAAAGAAAAAAAAAAAGAAAAAAAAAAAAAAAAAAGCTCATTTTCGACCAGACTGAACTGCATCAACTACTTGGTAAGTTGGCAGTCGCAGCCTGATTGATGTATTAGTTAATGCATTACTGGCGGCGTTACACCCATTGGAAGGTTGAATATTTGGAAGGGTTGAATAAACTACCTACATTAATAACAGCAGAGAGGCACGCGTAGTGTGCGGAAGGGTACCATAGCTGGCCAAACCGAGATGCCATGCTTTACAATAACATGACGCCAAATATTAGGCTTCTAAGTCAGTGGCAGGTCTGTAATATTGTAGACCTGCCTGAAGCAGTTTCATATTACGTATATCTGTACTTAGTAACATGAACTTGCTAGATCAATACAAACTTTGGAGGCTCAATGAGCCTCAGAGGATTTTCTCAAAATAGTTTTCAATACTATTCATAAGTGTCTCAAATTCAGCATCAGGGTCTGAATCATCAATGTCATTTAATTTCTTTTGACAAGTATGTACACTCTTATAGATCGTCGTCGTCGTCGTCGCTGCCGCTGAACCATCCTTCTTGATAAGCATCTGCCAACTCTGCCAATCCATTGCTGAGATCTTCACGTTCGTTGACCGGCACAAGTCGAGCTGATTCTGTACGCAGGTTTCTGATTCTCTGGACCAGTGAGCTGTTGGTAGAGAGGGTAGTTTGCATACTAGCATCGGGATGGCTGGTCAGCTGGGGGTAGATTTCAGGGTAGGCGTCCAGTAAGGGAAATCTAAGGGATGAGTCGTACCTAGTTCATAGTCAGCCGATGTGGATAGCAACATTTTCAGCGTGATAGCATACTTGCGTATAACCGAGTTGCCTATTACAGGACGCTCGCCGGGAGCTAGATGTCCCGGTGCGTTCTCGTCAGCATTTTCCAAGGGGTCGAGATCTCGATAAGACAAAATTTCTCCAAAAACATGCTTGTGAGTATCCAACCTAGCAATGTGATGTCGACTCCAATCCCGCCCCACCTGGAAGAAATCGACATTGATACGGCTATCTTCTGATGAGTCCTTTGTAGATGCCAGAGACATTTGCATGCTAGCCAAGGGCTGGTTGCCATTCACATTCAAGCTCTCAGCCAGATCGTTAAGAGAACTTGGCTGCTCTGAAGAGCCTTGGACTAGACGCGAAGGCAATGTGGCCGTCTCGATTGCAGCCGCCATAAGAGCGGACGTGTGCCAAGGTGAGCGACGATCCAAAGAAACTCCAGCAGATAGGTCATCTTCAGGTAGAGCCATGGGGACAACCGTTGTTGCCTGCGTACAGAGCTGCTCAATGCTGTGGGCAGTGTTTGCGAGGCGTAATTGACGTTTGGCTCGAGGGATATCGAGAGGAGGACTCTGAAGACCCCAAGTCCAAATTGTTGTCTTTGGAAATTCGTCCCTCAAAGACTCAAGATAGGAAGAGGCATAACCACCCCAAGCATCGTCGATGGTGGTGAAGACCTGAATTCCCTGCATTCTGTCACACTCTTCTGCGAAGGGCCTGAAGTCGCGATCAACGAGTTCGTGCTCCTTGTCCAGCATGGAGAAAAGTTCGGTTCCCATTGAGAACCGCTCAAATGGCATGGTTGTCGAGTTGAGCTCAAAGTCATAGAGTTGGACTAGCGAGCGTGGGTGAAAGAAAACACGGGAGAAATCGGACCAATATCGTACATTTGAAGTTGTCGGTTTTGCTGGTTCAGTCCCTGCATCGAGACTCTGCTGATACTCGCTGAGATCAATGGGTGTTTGCTTGTGAACGACTGATTGACCTGACCTGATAGACATCAATAAGACATGGTGCTAGATAATCGACTGGTTGGTTTCTTACCACAGAGTGGCAGGATCTGGCTCTACTTCAGCTTTGTAAAGTGCATTAATCTTGCGTAAAGATCCAAAGCCACCTTTGAGGTCGTAAATGACTGTCCGTGGGAGAAAGGTTTCCGAGCCATCGGCGCCTACACCAGCTCGCCAGTGAACATTGTGGTCGATAGGTGATTTGTCATCTGCTGAGTATGTAAAGTACGATTCCTGTGTTTTGTTATAGTCAGTCACCATGTGGTGCTTGTAGGAAGGAAATGAAATAGTTTGGTTACCTGGGCATTCCAGAAGTGAGTGGCCGTATAGTTACTCAGCTGGCCCAGCTGAAGGGTGATGATTTCACGCATCTGAAGGTGTTGATATGATGTTTTTTATAACTTTTAAGGCGTCATATAATAGAACAAGTCGTATTCAGATGTTAAAATTGAGTATGATATGTAAAATTTCAAAGTTCACATGCTGCAACGATGAAATTGTAACCGCAAGAGGCTTACCCTACACGATCATGGTGCGTGCTTGTTTGTGGTCTTTTTTTACAACCAACTTATCCGGCCAACATTACCCGCACGGGTACCCGTATAAATACCGCTATACAGGTACCTATATAAATACTAGAATCTTATATTAGTACTATAGC
>JAALXK010000534.1:0-16641 GCA_012977745.1 Fusarium anguioides | reverse complement strand
AGCTTATAGAGAAGTTATAAAAAGTCTATAAATAAAAAAGTTTAAGACTGCCTTTTTTCTACTTTTTCTAACCTTCTAGGGACCCTAGTTATAAGTAAGGAGGTATATCTTG
The DNA here is from genome assembly GCA_012977745.1 of Fusarium anguioides. Lineage (NCBI taxonomy): Eukaryota > Fungi > Ascomycota > Sordariomycetes > Hypocreales > Nectriaceae > Fusarium > Fusarium anguioides. The sequence goes on along the minus strand of JAALXK010000534.1, from coordinate 16,529 downwards.
GCAGGATAAAACTTTTAACTGCGACCTCTGTATAACAGTCAGCACTTGATATTACTGGTGTCAGCAATTGGCGTTACTGTGTCTCGTTACATGTTACTTCAGCAGTAAAGCTGGAGCGAAAGAAAATATATAATGTCCAGACCATCTAGTTGTATCGTAACTTACAACTGCCGAAGCTAATCTCCCTTGGAATTGACGGTGGTGGCTTGTATGTGACGGGATTAGGTTTCTTCCGGACATCTCGGGGTTTGTTATACAAAATCATTCAACGGTTTGAGTATAATGTTCTCGACAATGAGTCCGGAGTGCTCTTCTGGAAATAATGATGATATGTCATACCCTGTATCCTGATGAAGAGTAGGTCCGGGTAAATTGTTGGGCGAGATTCGAGAACAGCAGATCAAGCAGTATTTCGAGTGAAATCTCCCCTGCTCGCTTCACTGAATTGCAAATTGGGGTTCCGCCTTTCGCTACCGGAGAAGGCCATGATCCCGCGGCCGAGAGCATCATTCAATCTTGTCCAGTCAGTGCGGCTAGGTTGGTGACGATTTTGGACAAAGTGGCGCGTGCTGACTGCTGAGAGAGCTAGAGGGGGCCGACGTAACTAAGAACCGTCACAGTCGGATCGGATGGACCCGGTGGGTTCTTCTTATTTGAAGAGACTGGTGCAATCGAGTAAATTAAAGATCGGATGTATCCTACGAATATCCGTATAACCCTGTTCTATAGCAATGCAAAAGACTTGAGTCGTGAATCAAGGGAGACAGACCCACGAGATCAAATATATACCTAACTACAGATACAGATACGAAATAAGGGTTCAAACTTCAAAGCATATGGTTAGCACTGACCAGGGCCAAACTCGGCATCTCTGGGTCTAGGTAATTTTCGACTGCTGCTCTTTTCTGGGTCCCCGTCCCTTGCAAGATGTTGTGCTCTGATGACATCGTTTGCCAAGAAATGCAGTTCAGGGCTCTCTCTCAAAATCTCAGGGCACATGTCGACCCGACTAAAAAAAAAATGACGCCGGATTCTCGGACAATCGTCTCTGGAACAGAGCTCATCATAACCATGTTGGGTAACGCACCTGTCACAAATATTGAGTGGTTGCGAGAGACGTGTGACGTCTTGTGTTTGTGCTTTTGCTCACTATGGGCTGAGCCGAAGGTTGCACTGCACCCGAACCTGGGTTTATCTTGACCTCGTGCAACGAATATCATGAACCAATTCACTGAGGAAATTGAACTCCATACCTAGGTACGGCACGTTGTACTACCTTGGGCAAGCACGAAATAGATAGAACCACTTGCCGTGCTCAAATATCCGCTGATGTCTATCCCTACCTACATCATTAATTAATAACCGCGCTCTGCACTGACGTCCATTTCGATGCTGGACTTCCGTGCCCGGGATAGAGGGCCCCGACATAACCGGGGGCATGGTCGGCTCGGTACATGTGGGCGGGTAGGGGACTGAAGTGAGGTACATGCACATGTCTCTCTCAATGCCTCTTTTACCCGCAATATGGCGTGGCGAGGCAAGACTCATCTTACTGTATCACTGAGTGAGACTTGATATTCAGCTCGAGACAGAGTGGTTCACTCTCTTTTTTATCATAGAGTCCTTTCGATACGCATTACAAATTTTGTCGGACCCTGAATTGCCAGTAACTTAGTTGTGTGGGTTGTCCGTCATCCTTATCCTTGATCAGCAAGCAAGGTTCGGGCTTTGGGCTCTTGGTCAGCAGCATTAGTGGTAATAGAACTTACTAGTTGCCTGGTAAGTACCTCATAAAGGCAAACTGTATTTTGCCTCCACAATTGCCTCGAATTGTCTCGTTTCAAATAATTCATGCTGTTGTTTGCTGTTAATGTTAATGTTATCGTATTGTCTTGCTGGGCTGTTTGTCTGTGCCTTAAACTAACTGCTCTGCTCGTGACAAACCCCTACCCCGCTATTGGATGTTGTCATAATTCTCATCATCCTCCGCTTTGTAGATGCTTGCTCCCATTTCCATCTCAACCTCCTCTTTCAACTTCCATCGTCATTGCTCCAAATACAGGTCGAGACCACCTCGTGCATAGATACCTAGTCCAGACCAAGCCTGCTAGAAAGCCCACATCAAGTACCTGTACTTTTCGAATCATTCCCGGTACTGTACTCGACTATAATAGTCTAGCTCTACCTTACTGTCAACTATACCTTATTCAGCCCGTCTCCAGGATTCGCTAGCCATCCGTACTTTACCTCTAGGCTAGAGCCATCCCAGCATCTCACTAATCATTATCTCTCTGCTCCTCTCGCATTACTCATTCCTCCTTCACCTCCCCCAGCTCGACTATAAACATCGTTAAACTTGTATAACTTCTTCATCATATCTATTTTGCACCCATTCCAACACGTATCGGCTCCCCGCACAGCATGGAGCAGGTTCATGGTGTTGATGTCAGCTGGATGACCCATGGTGCTTCTAAAGGCATGTTTCCGAGTCGCCACTCACCCTCGACCCAGAATGCGCATCACGTTTTGCACTCTGACGCTGTAGACCAAGATCTTGAGCTAACATGGCAAACAGATAAAACAGCTAGAAATTCACCACCTACCAAAACTCCCTCAGCCTCTCTCCCGCGCCAGATCCCTGGCGCAAACTCCAGGCCCAAGTCGCCGGCTTCGGCCCCAGCAGATAATGCTTCAGTAGACTCTAATACCTCGACTAATGGCCAAACCGCGACATCAAACGGTTCCTCAACCACAAAACGAAATTCAAGATCCAATTCTATAGACAAGCAAACACCCCCTGGTACATCGCCTCACCGTCGCAATTCATGGTTCTCCAATATCTCTGCCAAATTCTCCTCCTCCAGTACGCCGCCAGTCGGTCCTCCTTCGCCCGCCTCCATACCAGAATCGTCACCGGCACCACCATCAGACCCTGTGCCCCCCAAGCTGCCGCATACAAAGAATGCCGTTCTACCGCATGCTGCAAAACCTGAGGGTGATGGACCTTACATACCCGCTCCGCCCAAGAGTGGTCAGCCCGGCTTCTTGGGCATGTTCCGACGTCTCTCTTCCTCCAACAGCGGAGCTCTCACACATAGCGGAAAGCTCGGTCACGGACTCGTCGACAGGGTGGTTCTGAACGTCGACCAAAGTCGGGAAAGATGTCCTATATCGGAACTCTCCTGTGCTAAACTAAGGAGAGTCGCATTTTGTGTGGATGTAGAGATCGCACCTCAGCCGAAATATGCCGATAACGATATTCAATTACCCAAAACGACCGACAAAGTTCAGAAAAAGAAATTGACTGAGAAGGGCGAAGGAGAAGCACTCAAGAACCCGAAGGTTGTCGAAGAAGAAAAGGAATTCAATGGAGAAGTAAAGACAACAGGAGAATCATTGCCCAAGGAACCCGAGAATGAAGGGCCCGAGGCTCCCCAACAAGTCAGCGATACAGCCAACGGCAGTCCAACTCCCACGCTCGAGAAAAAGGAGGAAAACACCAAGAAGAAGGAGAAAAAGAAGAAGAGCGAGGAGGAGCGCAAGGCCAGAAAGGAAAAGAAACGGAAACTTGCTGAAGCTAACGGATCCATCCCTATGGAAATTCATTATGATAGCAGCGATGATTCTGCCAAAACAAAAACACCACCCAATGGGCCTGATACTAACAAGCCTCAGACAACACCTACTACGAATCCAGTTCGAGTGTACCGAAGATGCTGTCAACTTCGAGAAACGCCAATTCTTAAAAAGATCACCGAGCAACTGACTGACACGGCCAATTATAACGCATCGACCAGTACAGTGAACAAACTCGACCTGACTGATTACTGGCTCCAACTACCGGACCTTGTTACTCTAGGTGATTATTTGGCCATTGTTCCTGTCCGAGAGATCCTCTTGGAAAACAGCGGACTTGGCGACGAGGGTCTACGAGTTATCCTTGCCGGTCTCCTTGCGGCCAAGCGTCCGGCGGTAAGGCGGCGGAAAACTAAACAAGACGAGGAAGAGCAAGGCGGCGTGGTGGAGCGACTCGTCTTGAAGAACAATAAGATTGGTCCCGATGGCTGGAAATACCTCTCCCTTTTCATCTATCTATGCCGGCCACTGAAATTCCTCGATGTCTCTCAAATCCAGTTCCCACGCCAGCCTCAAACGCAACAGAATGGAGCACTTAATAATGGGGTCCACATACCTCGAAGTATATCGAATATCTTTTCCACGGCTCTGGGCGAGCGACTGGGAGGATCTACCCTCGAACTGGTCAACATTGGCCAGGCCGGTTTGACCATGGAACAGCTCGGAACAATTGTCGACGGCTTAATACAGTGTGGTGTGAAGCGACTTAGTTTGTCACACAACCAGATCGATGCAGAGGGCATGAAGCATGTCGTCAGGTTCCTCACCGAAGGCCACTGTGAGGGTCTGGACTTGGGCGGTAACGATCTCGCTCAACATACTGAAGCCCTGGCTACAGCCATCGAGAACGACACGACGCTGTGGGGACTCGGAATGGCTGATTGTAATTTGACTCCCTCAGCACTTTGCAAGATCTTGCCTGTGATGGTCAAGCTCCCCAATTTGCGGTTCTTCGACTTGTCACAAAACCCAGCTTTGTTCCAGTCAACGCCCAGTGCTGTCGGTCTACTCAGAAGGTATGTACTTAATACTGCACAGCAAACTGCTAATAGCATACTAACTGTATCTAGATATTTGCCCAAGATGAAGGTATTGAAGCGCATGCATCTTGAAGATGCTGCGATGACACCCGAGCAAGCGATCGCAATAGTAGAAGTGCTACCCGAAGTAAAGACACTGGCACATATCAATATTACCAACAACGCCGAGATTGTCAAACTTGCTGATGCCAGAACTGAAGAAGCGCAGGAGGAGGCTTGCGCCCTCTACGCTTCTCTGCTTGCTGCAGCTCGTGTGTCTAAAAGCATCATCTGTGTGGATGTGGAGGTGCCCAGCGAACACGCAGGAGAGATTGTCAAGGCAATGGCGAAGCAGGTAGTTGCCTACTGCCTTCGTAACATGGAACGAATTCCCGATACCGATATCGGCGCGGTTATGGCATCGACGCTAGCAGAGAACAACCTTGAAGCCGGGGATTCCAAGCTGCCACCTTACCCCGATGTTCTCGCACATCTTGTTGGACACGACGTATTGGATCAAGACGAAAGCGATGACGATAATGGCTCGGCACCTGACGAGGACTATGTTATTGGAGGTACTGGCGTGGTCAAGGCACTTGCGTGTTGTTTGAAAAACCGCGGCGATGAGTCGCGGAGACAATCCGGCGAATTCATTCGCGAGATTGAGAACGGGGCATCAAGTCCAGCAGCAGCAAATCTATCCACAGGCGGAAAGGCCAAAGATATGTCAAAACACCTGTTGATGGGTGCTCGCAAGATTCGTCTACGACTTCAGCCAGCGCTTATCAAGGCGAGGGCCAATCCTGATGATGATCATAACCTACGCAGATTGACTTTCCTTGACGACACCCTCCAAGGTATCATCAAGCGTTTTGAGGACGAGTACCCAGACACGCGTGAGGATGCTGCGTTACCAAAGCGCCCTCGTGCAGGCACCAAGGGAATTGAGGAGTTGCCGACTACATTGCCATTGGAGGATTCCGCGCTGGCTCTTTCAGACAATGAAGATGAGGGTGAAATTAATGGAGGCAAGCCACTGTCAAGATCCAACTCTATGGCCAAGATCTTGGTTGAAGAAGAAGGTCGAATTCTTCGTGCTGGTCATCGTTTCCGTGTTGGCTTCATCAAGCAGGAGCAAATCGATCTACTCAGCACAATTGATGATATTGGCTCGGATCCCAAGCACGTCAGGATGCTTGTTGAACTGGCAGAGGACATTGGTGGAGAAATATGTGAGCTTGTCAAAGAGAAGGGTCCTGTGAGGGCATTCAAGGAAGACCGAGACATTGCGCTCAAGTGTATGGAGGAAGGTGATCCAGAGCACTGGGAGCGGTTTGCTGAGGCACAATACAAGTCTCGTGCTAACATCAGCATTCCATCTGCGGCGAAGCAAGGAGAGGCAGCGGACGAGAGTGCAGTTGCTGATTAAAGCTGGGCAAGTGATTGTCCAGCAGGAGACTGAGCTGTGGCGGTTGAAACATGGCCTGTGTGTCGCCATGAGTATATATTATATGAGGGGGTGGATGGACATGATATGATCTGCGCATAGAAGCCAGTGGGCTCGTTAACGATTGACTTTTCCTTTTCGACCTTATTTTGCTTTTAAGCGGGGCGTTATGAATAAGTCTCTTTCGAGAATTGGCTTTGCTGTACCATCACTACACATAAGCGTTCGTTTTGCGAGATGAGTGAATAATTTCTGTATGTCGAATAAACGTTGATTTGACTACTTAAAGGGGTTCTTGAGAGCGTGACACTATTCGTATTTAGATGAGGTTTCCATCGATTGAGGAGTATTAACTCTGTATAGGTAGCATTTGATCCTTTGTGGATATTTCGTTTATGTAACCTTGGGTACCTAGGTACTGGTAAAGCTCTTTGGAAATACGGAATGGCCGGGATAAGTATGGGGCAGAGAAGCAATTCATGTTTCTAGACCTTATCTTTCTAAATGTTTGCCTGAGTCTTGATGCTAGAGGAAATAGTCCTAGCCATTTGGCTACTGTTTCTTTCTGGTCAGAATCGTGAGATTCGGTTGGTCCGTGACTTGCGGCCCTTAATATGTCTTGCAACATGCGCTATTCCGTTACTGGTGAGATGAAACGCAAACCATGCCTTATGGGGCAACAGGGGCTGGGCAAGCTCTTGAATCTCCAACGTCTGAAGCTTCAGCCTTCAATTAATCTTTCCTCTTCAACCTTTGTGGGTGTTTCTTTCTTTTCCACGTTTCAAGCCATGAACTACCGAGTCACTCTATTCGTCATGTCGTCTCTATAACCCGCTTTTATTCCCGTCTCGAATGCACCGCCTCGTCGATGCTTCTTCCTAGGGTCGTATCTGACAGGTAGGCGAGAGGAGAGAAGAGAATGATGATGGTGGATGGTGGATGCGCTCATTGCTCAGGCTGTGTAAAAAGATTCACTTTGGGTCTAGACCACGCTGAAGACTAAAATCCATATACAGTTGCAGTTGTGCAGTCATCGCCGTCGTCATTGGGCTGCAGGGTCTATGTACGTTTTGCCTGTCTTAATGCAGGAGTTATATGTCCAACATGGTTGCTGAGCTGGCAATGCGAGGACAACGAACCATGGGTTCGATGAATTCTTCGCTACCCGTGCTGAGTAACTGCCTTTAATGACTCGGCTCTTCTCTTAGTATCATTATCACTATCATCTGGTCTGTGTTCAAAGTAACGAACTGATCTAGAGCTCGCATGGCAACGAGTGGGTTGATCCTCACTCCATTTTCTCAGCTCCTAGTCATGGTAATTATAGCTGATGTCGAAACAGAAGCACGACCCTCATCTGCGGGCTACCCGTCGACATCTGGCTGAGATGATTGGCTTCCAGCCGCCATTTTATTCATGCAAATACTTGCAAGGTCTGTGCTAGGGTCCCATGCAAGACCCCTGCCTCAAGTCGGGGTCAAGGGACCCTAGACTTCTTCTCTGGTGATGAGATCCTGAGCGTGTCTTTCGTCTCTTTTTGGTCCAACGACTTCCCGGTCTTCTCTCCCCTCTTCTTTCTCTTCTATTCTACGGACCATCTTTTCATTCGTTACGGTCTGTCGACTGTTGATTATTCGTTCGTTTCTTACATTCATTTTGCTGTTTTGTTGGTCTGTCGTTTCCTTGTCATATTTACTATTGCTATCCTTGAGGCGAGCTGCGCTCATCATCGTAGCCTTTTCACTCCTTTAACCATACACGAATGCCATCAGTGATCAACGGACAGTACCTTACACCATTGACTGTCGACCAACGAGTGTTGCATATGATCTCCTTAGGCTTGCACCTTCGAATCGACTTCGCCACATTGTGTGACAGCCTTTGAACAAATCACACTTCATCTTCCGTCATATTATAGCCGACCTAAACCAAACCACTATCCAATGGAGGGGCCTCCTTCTGCTCGGTCGTTTCGACCATGGGTTTGGGACAAGCCTGGTTCAGTCATGAATTTTGAAAACTTCGAAAGGTAACCGAACAATAGTAGTCATGTCTATCTCCGACATTCGACTAATTCGAGATAGTATCTCAGAAGAGCCTGGCTCATCGTCAAATTCACGACCACCGACTAGCCGGACTCGAGGCTTCACCACTTCCTCAGGGCGACAAACTGTCAGATGGCCCTTCCACAGCTTCAGTAACTCACGATCCTCCATTCCATACTTACCTCGCCGACCATCCAACACTCGGTCCATTCCGCATAGTTCGGGTTCTTTCCCACGCCGTGCTGCCGGCAGCATCAGCCGTTCGGTCTCCAGCGTCCTCGGTAGTGATATCATCCCCGACTATGTTATCAATTTCATGCGCGGCGAGACGCCCGAAACTCTGGCCAGAAGGCACCGCATTCCAGACAGCCCCGAGCCTGGGCAATTTCAGCGCCAACAGGAATCTCAGCTTGACTTCATCCACTCAGCTTCCAATTCACCGGGCAACTCAAGACCAGGCACTCCCAGGGCCGAGCGGGAGAAGATGCTTGTGGAGGAAAGGCCGCAGCCAACTCGATCTCTTATGACAGGATGGAGAGCTGGTGTTGCAGTCAACATGTTTCTGGCCTTCCTTATCCTCGTGGCTTCCATTGTCTGTCTTGCCCTGGCCTCAGCTCAGGGACACATGTCAACGTGGGGGTCATCGATAATGGAGGGCAGCTCGACCACAGTTGAAGGCACTGCTAAGGGAATCGTGGCAGCCGTGAACGTGTTTGCCATTGTTCTGATCGCAGGAGCCAACTATGTCGTTCAGATTCTCAACAGCCCAACTCGTGCCGAGGTGGAAAATGCTCATTCAACTTTCAAGTGGCTCGATATCGGCATTCCTTCACTACGAAACATGTCGCTCATCTCTTCGACCAGGGCGACGCTATCAGGAATCATGATGACGTTTGCCCTACTTTCTCAAGTAATGTACGAAGCTTGCGTTTTTGTCAGTTAATCACAGGGTTCGTTGCTAATAATTTCTGAAGATATAATGCCATAGTTATTACGACCGAACAACCCGAAAAGTCCAGGTCTTCACTTAATGTCAACGGGCCTCTTCTTGCCACCATCACATTTATTAACGTGGTCCTCATCCTCATTTATTTTATCGCAATCGCTTTGGCACTCACCAAACAAGTGTTTAGCCCCCTCGTCACCCTTGGCGATGCTCTCACCTCCTTTCTCGCCGATCCAGATGTCAGCACCCAGGACTCATGCCTAATCACCAAGGAAGAGATTAAGAAGGGGCTATGGGGAGATCGAGAGGGTAAATACTGGCATGCCAAGACTAGTCGCTGGTTCAATATCCCCTCATTTAGCCGATGGGGGATTTGGGGTTTGACGTGGATCATGCCTGTGGGTTTGGCCACAGCTGGTCTGGCTCTAGGAGCCATGGATGACCCTGAGAAGGCGTTCTCTGCATTTGGCAAGGCAACAGTAGTATATGATCTGCCCGCAGGAACGTCGAGGGCGGGCCTGGCGGTTGTCGCTGCTTTACCCCAGCTTCTTTTGGGTGTGCTGTACCTCTCAAGCAATGCCCTGCTCACCTTGTTCTACCTATCTCACGAGCTCACGCAGTTTTCTTCGGACCTCTTGCCTTTTCGCGTATCTACAGGTCTACCACTCGGTGTACAGGCAACTTCACTGTACCTCACTTTGCCCCGGCCCGCGTCGTGGATGCTCTTCTTTCTGGTAACAGCCATGGCCTTTCTTCTTAATCAAGGAATTCTTCTCGTATCCGTGGACGGCAGTGGGGGATCTACTACAGGCATCGGCTTCAGCCCCTTGCCGCTACTTATTCTGGTTATCCTACTTGTATTACTGGGTCTCGGAGTTGCTGTTCTATCACTCCGGAACGTGGACCCTCGCGGTGCCGTTGAAGGCGGAGCCCCGGCCGGCAACCCGCTTACTCTGGTCGGCGGGACATGCTCGGCTGTCTTGAGTGCTCGGTGCCATCGGGTCCCGAGAGAGGGCGGTGTTGAAACCCTCGCAGTTCGGTGGGGTGTGGTGCGAGAAGGTGTAGGAATGAACGCAGGACACGCAACCTTTTCTGGACGACCTGTAGGGGATATCATGGTCGGTAGAGCGTACGCATGATATGGATAAAGATATGAACTTATACTTGTTGATGCACTGTTTCGTGGAATTTTTGCATCATGGTAGCGGTCCTCAACATTGAATTTTGGACGTTGATGGTGATTTCATTATATGGTTCATAATGGAGAAATGGAGGATATACCTGGCGTCTTTTTGGATGAGATTTAATGAGAAAAGTTTGAATAGGGAATCAGTCGTGCTTATTGATCGTTTTGCGCCCTCTTGGTCGTGACAAAGTTTCAGCTTGAAGGAGCCCAACACAATGAAAGCAATACTCAACAAAAGATTAGTACGGGTTGATATCTCATGATATGAGATTACCAATCGGGCAACATGGAAAAGACAGGCCGATGATCTGCCAAAAAGATAATCAAAACTGGGTCATGAGCTCACATCAAGATCAAGGACGAACAAGAAACGAATCACTCAGAAGGGCCAAACTCAAAATGAGGAATAAACACGTGGGATGGTGCCAGCAACAGACAATTCGATCGATACCCCCACGTCGTCAAGGTCAAGCATCAGCATTTGATAGGTACCCAGGAAAAAAAGAGGCGAAACAATAAACAAGAAAATCAATGCTTGAATTAGGTAGTAATTGGATTCATCTCGTCTTGACACAAAGGAGGACCTCTTTGTTCTTGACCTTGTTGGGCAAAGTCTAGAAGCTGAGTTAGAAGAAGATTTCGGTTAGACAGGAGTAAATCTTTTAGCCACAGCCCCGTTCACCCCCAGGCCCAAGCCCAGGTCATACGATTCACTGCCACATCAGCTTAAGTGTCGGGTGTTTCTGACAATTAGCGATGCCATGATTGGTCAGTGACCTCTTTCCCTTTCCCTTTCGGGATCTCCTGCCTGCCCAGGCTTCGGTTCGGAAGCAATTCTTGTTCTCCTTTAGTGGCAGGTGTAGTAGGTATGTAGTCTACTTATCCTTTGACAACCTATAGGCTGGGGACCACTTGACTCACAAGGATACAAGCGGGAGAGTTGGAGCAAGGCAGGTAAGTGAGGTCACTCCAGGTACCAACGTGTACTGCAGGCTGGAGGTAGGAGCACCTCCTTTGAGGTAACCTACCTACTACTTAAACAGAAGTTCTGCTCTTTTGGTCTACCTTCCTTTTGCCTTTTTATTTGACTTTATACGATTTAATCTTACTCTTCCATAACATCTTCATTTATTTAAGTCACCTGGATTCTTCTCCTACAACCTATCAACCATTCTCACAAAGTCGTAAATCTTAAGACTTACAACACCGTCAAAATGACTTACACAATGACTGCCCACCTCTGCAAGCAGATTTACGCTTCCTGGCGTCAGACTCGACAACCTTCTCCCGAACTGGCTCCCCCAACACAGACTCCTTCGTCTATGTTCCGTCGTCCTATCTCACGATCTCCTTCGCCTCCTGCTCAACGATCTGAGCGACGTCCCTCAAACGCTTCAGACTCGGAATGGTCTCCCAACAGTCGTCACTAAGGAAACAAGACAACCAGTTTCTTTTCCTCTTCACGACTTATGAGATGTGTCAGCTCATTGCATTCGGGACACGGGCACAGCATCAGGCGCACATGACTCCGTTATACTCTACGGGATTTGAAGTATTTTACACTATACACAACCTCCGACTTGTCAGAGACCTTAGCATCTCTGTTCAGATGCATCTCGATCAAGAAACATCGAACCCTGCAATACCACAATAGAAGATCTGCCAACGAACTCTTCCTCGGGCAAGATGCATCAAAAACAGCCCAGAATGTGTGGGGCTTGCATGGCACTCTAGGATCGCAGGCTGTCAATCATGAGAGGTAGAGCCAGAATGGCATAACACATGCATTCCGCGTCCACTACTAAAAGAGAGGCTACTACGCAGATCGACCTGCCAGTCATTATTTTTTGTTGATGGATAGTTCGATCTCCAGGCACGACGTGAAATGTCAAGCTACAAACGGAAAAAGAAACTTTCCCATCTTTTTTACTCGTCTTTTAATTGTTCAATGGTTGATCAGCAACCTCCTTTTCAACATAGATACCCAGCAAAATGAGACTAAATATTATGAATCAAAGCAATCTCAAATCTCTAGATCCCTAAAATCTCATCTCTTAACCCCTAGCAACCCATGACTCAAAATCGATAAGCAGTGGCATGACCATCTGCCCACATTAAGCACCCCCTGTAATCGGGGCGCGCCGCTGAAGTTCTTTGCGGGTTTCAAGGCTGTGGCTGGTAAGTCCATTCTATAATAGGCATCTCATCACGTGCGATCACAATAGCAACAGTTAGAAGACTCTGTCATGTTAAGATATTGGCGCGGATGGTGTAGACGAAGTATTGTCTAATTATATCACAGATACAAACATCAAAATGGCGCTTTACCCCGGATTCACCAACAGCTTTCCCCAGATTTCAGCCCAGGTTATTCTCCAATTGAAAAAGGTGGTAGAAACTTGATTCTCCTCGGATCGGATCGGCTTTTCAAACCGATCTCACCAGCCTGGCCTCTACCGGACCGAACTATCCAACTTAGACCTCAGCTCAGCCATGTTGGTCTTAGTCAAGTGCTCTGTTTCTGGTTTGTACTGGGTCTATTGATGGGATTGACGTAGATATCCCAGTCTTGAGTCTCAAGTTGAACAACCAATATTATGCTGTATTACTACCGTGCATGGAGTTATTAAATGCACCAGATATAGACGGAAAAATGTTTGTGTTGGGTTAATGGCCAGTTGTATCCGCTTTCGCTTTTTGCGTTTTCATCGTTTCGTTTCTCATCAGCTAAGTTATCCTATAGTCTCTCTCCTTGTCCAATGACAACTGTCCTATACAAGTCTCTCAACAACCAGCTCAATGACCGCATCCAAGCATCTCCGCAGGCTCTTCATCCATCTTCTATATGCCCTCCGGAATGTTGAATATCCCTTCCGTCGCCTCCGCCTCCATCGGCGGCTCCTCCGCTTACATCGCTCCCGTGTGCTATGTCGGCGTCTCTACATCGCCGACGCAGCCATCGTGTCGATGGTGGGCTTTGATACTAATCTTTGTGTCTGCTCTTCCTCTCCGCTGCCATCCGGCGACTCCTGCAAAGCCACATTGCCCTGGATTCGTCTCTTGGCAGCTCTCTTGTCTGCTTCCGTGATGTGCTCTTCCTTCTTTCGCATGTCAGGAGTCCACTGAGGCTCACTAGGCGTGTGGCCAACAGACATGCCTACTCGAACCTGTGTGATGCATTAGCCACCAATTACTTCACCCTATCGTTTGACATTGATTACTTACCAGAGTTTCAAGAGCATCCTTGCCGTTGTCCACAAGATCGTCATCAAATACCATTCTTCCGGGCTCAAACAGGAGCAAAATTGTGCTGCCACCGAATTTGAAATATCCAAGTTCCTCTGCTCGGTGGACGGTGTCCCCCTCGTTTCGGGTGATGACGGTGCTGCCTACCATCATGGCACCCACGCAGATAACCATGACACGGCCATGCTGCTCGCTATCGATGGGAACAAGAACTCTGACGTTCTCTCCGTACACATCCAGGGCTGATCGAATAGCCATAGGATTGACTGTGTAGTACTCTCCTTCGATCGTCTTGGGCTTACCCATGACACCGTCAACAGGGATGTGGAAGCGATGGTAATCCTGAGGAGCCAACCGGAAGATACCCAATGCACCACCCTCAAATCGTGACACATCCTCTGGGTAGGCATCTCCAAGGAGTCTCTTCATGTTGAACTCGCGACCCTTAACCCAAATCTTGGTCGCGGTTGTGATCGAGTTGAAGACAACACTGCGGCAGTCGGCTGGCGAGACGATAATGTGAGGGTTATCAGGTGCAGAACAAGGGCGAGCGCCAGGCTTGAGAGCACGATAGAAGAATTCGTTGAAGTTGTTGAACTCATCCAAAGACAGGAGAACCTCAGACATGTCGAGACCATGGAAAGCAATGAACTTTTCAATCTCATCCCTGGATGCAGGATCGTCAAACTTCTTACCCTGCTTGATACTGAGATTTTTGAGCAACTTTCGGACTATTATCTTGTTAGTATAGCCTTTTGTTTCTATTTGAGCACTCTGCACTTACTTCGCTTGTTCTCCATATCTCGAGATTTGAGACCCTTGTACAACAGCCGAATGCCCAGCCTAACGTAGACACTCATCTTCTCCTCGTTGATCTGGCCTGTGATACGGTCTTGGACAAGGATATTGGCTGAGTTGGCACCCAGCTTATATCCACCGTAAGAGATCTTAGTGATGACCTTGGAATACCATTTGCGCTGAGCCTGGCTGGCTGTGACAAACCCGCCCACAAGGACGCTGTTAACCTGTCTCCAGTCTTGGCTTGCGCAAGTCGCAATGTGGGTGACGATGTCAGCATCCTTGCGCTTGTTGAGTCGCGGTTGATGACAGATTGGACATTCCCGAATCTCTACAACGTGCTCTTCAGTGCGATCGTCGCTGCTGTCAGACTTATCAAGGGGGTCGCCCTCCTCGTCTGCCGGCGTCTTCAACGTGGGAACATTGGAGATTGGTGTCTGAGTGCCCGATGTCGAGTCAAGATCCAAAACGCTAGGGTTTTCAGACCCACCACTGTTAGTTCCATGACCGGGCACGTGGAGGAGATTCTTCATGTCTGGCACCAGTCCCTTCAGCTTATCAGCCGCAGTGCCTGATGATCTTCTTCGGCCCTCCAGCTGATCTTCGAGGCAAATGACACACTCATCCATAGTGAGCTCCCAGTTCTCATCATTATCAGCATCGCGGTGGGGGAATCGCTGGAAGAAGCTGTCGATAGTGTTCTCAGTAAGTGTAGAACCTAGAGACTCAAGCATAGTTGTGAGCTCAATCCTGCTGATGCGACCGCTCTCATCAGCATCATATTGTCGAAGCATGGCCCGCCAGAATTGCTGGCGGAGAGCATCATAAGGCATGTACTTGGCGCGAAGGTATAGAACAGGGTTGTGCTTCTTCTCCCATTTTTCAGTGTTCTTCATCTTGAGGGGTACATTGTACTCGTAGAAGTCGGCGTCTCCGCTGTCCTGGTTAGTCGAGTCCGGGTCGGCGCCCGTGTTGGCGAGAGCATCCGCTGGTGCCAGCATATTGGTGCTGGGCGCTGACGTAGGGGCTGGAGCTGGAACTGCCGATGCCATGCTCGTGTTGGACGCGTGCTTGCTCAATGGTGGGCGGATCATCTTGCTGATGCTAGAGGAGGAGTTGGAACGCGACATGGCAAGCTTCTTGAATCGCGATCGCGAAGGGAGTGCCCCGGCCTGTGCGGGTACTTGGAGATCATAGAGTCCAGTTTCTGGGTTTGCTTGAGGAGCTCTCTCGATCAATTGGTGAACTGGGAGATCGCATGAAGCAATGAAGTCGTTGCCAGAATACTTGTCATGGTCGATGACGGTGAAAGCGAAAGAGTATTGCTGCTCGTGACTTTGAATATGGAACAGCATCTTTTCGTTGAAAACAGGGTTGAGATCATGACGAATGCGTCGGGTTCGGTATGTTTTCTTGCCGAGAGATGCCACGACGAAGGGGTCCATATCGAAACTCGTACGTGTGAGATTGGACTCGGGAGGTAGATCCGTAATCTTGATGACCTCAAGGTAGATAATTCCGACCACATCGGAGCCATTGCTGGTAAAAGCGTAAGGGTTGTTGCGCCTCTTCTTCTTCAATCCTCGAATTCGAAGTCGTCGCTTACGCTTGGTAGCATCTTGGTCTCCCTCGTCTTCATCGCCTTCATCAGATTCGTCCTCGTCAAATTCGTCATCGTCATCGTCGCTAGGGCTGTCCTGAGCATTGGGGGCGGCTTGAGGGCCACTGGTGGGGGCCAGATTGGGTGTCATCGAGGGCGTGACATTGCGAGAAGCGACGGGAGCGGCGACCAAGAGGTTTTGGAACTTTTCGAGTATCTGCTGTGGTGTCGCTGACGGGTTTGTGGAGTCAAAAAGAGAAAACTGTAGCTGGACCTCGCCGGAGACAACGCTCGTCTTCCTGCCGGGACGCTTGCTCCTCAGTCGGTACCAAGTTGGTTCTTGTTCGACCTTTTCGTTGCTGAAAATTTCCTCGAGCGCGAGATCAAATTCGCCCATATAATCCTTTCCGAAGCGATCCTTATCCCAGCAGATAACATCTAGTACTAGGTTTTGCACAGAGGTGAGGGGAATTTCTTCGGTGACGTTCCATTCTGGGTTGAGCGTCTTGGGAACATCATTAGTAACGATTCGAGAATCGCCGCTGGAGACAACAATGTACTGAAGGGAATGATTGTCAGCATTGAAAATATTGGCTGGGTCGGGAG
>JAALXK010000533.1:0-26030 GCA_012977745.1 Fusarium anguioides | reverse complement strand
GATAACGGCTAAGGGAACCGTGACATATTTAGGTATATCAGAACTAATAATGTGAGTGACAGTAAAATGAAGAGACTGGGGACTGCACGCAAGAAAGAAGCAACCTCAGTCTGATCGCTAGAGGGTCATCGAGACTTGTCTATATTAGAAATATGCGTGCGAAGCCATCCTCATTATATATCCAACCCTCAGGTTGCTGTTTACTCACCATCAACATTGTACTCAGCAGAGTAAGAGCTGAGTAATTCCTTGCTCTTGATATCGGTGAAGAGATAGAGTCACATATACGTAGAGAACACCAATTGGCACCTATGGATGGCCCAATCGGAAGGATGCATAGGCAGTTGACTGCGGGAGGGTAACACGATCTTTCCATACAATATCAGAGAATGAATATATTGAATGATATGGATCGGCGTTGGAAGTAACAGCCGTGTAAGGAGCTCGCCAAACTCAACTCTACGGTACACGATGCCGAGGAAGGGGTCCATTATACGAGGATGAATCTTAGATCTTTGTAGAATATGTCCATATCTGCAGTCATGATGAAAACAATTTCCCGTACACATAAATTTCTGTTAGCATACATGATCTGATTTCCGGAAATCAGACGCATACTAAAAAAGAAAACGCCCAGGCAAAGATGGTAAAAACGAGTACCAAATCAAAATGGGACAGTCAGGCCAGAATACTTAGTTAAAATCACCACAGGAATGGGATGCCTGTGAGATGGGGTTACTGCTATGACAAGCCAAGTCAGTTCACAGTAGCTTCTGTTCCCTTGGGTTTGGTAGCTCCCCAAAACGGTCATAACCCGACAGCTTGAATCTCAGTCTTAGCTGGAAACACCTCGCCTGCGTTCCAGCGCCCTCTTCTTCCAACTCTTATATTCAGTAAATATTACATGGAGAGTGAAGCTTTTTGATCTCTTTGAGCCTGAGGTCTGTGCCATGAATGGGAAACCTGGCCAGGCTTGGGATAGCCACATCTGAGTTGACTGTTTGACAACCGGAGCGCTATTCTCTTTGTGGTTGATGTCACGGCGTGAACCCTGTTGATGATCGTGTGTGTACGTGCGTATGGAGACAAATCTTGCATCTGCACTCAGGCCTTCAGGGTTCAGCCTTGACGCCCGGTCAGATCCGTGGCTGGCTGGCTGAAACCACATCACACCATTCTTGCCTATTATCTCAGTCTCCAGCGGTCGGACCACGCCCTGACTTACAAGTTCGACTGCAATGTTTCTCCTTCATAGACAACGCAAAAGCCACATGTACCGTTCGCTTCCACAGACCATCCACTCCCGCTCACAGACGCCTCTTCGCGTCCCGGATCGACTGGTCTTGCCTCCCCGTGCTCAACCTCTTCCACTACTCAAGCTCGCTGCGCGCCGTTCCAGACTCTAGTCCAGGTCTGGTGCGCCTCCTTGCCACCCATCTTGCACTTATGCACTTCATACACTCAAACGCCGCAGCATAAACTCCTGTCTCAAGTGCGTCTCGTGGACACTTTGAGCTGGTCAATTGATATTTAGAGTCAGAAGCGGCAAAGTTCCTGGCTTGGGTTAACCTCCTTCCGACATTCGGTAACGAGCAATCAGTGTTGACAGCCTGCCCAGCTCAGAGTCACAGGCCTTGCGCCTGTCCCGACTAACAAGTTTGACATTTCTCCTCAGATAATGGTCTAACCAATTGTGGTCTAGGTCTGCCATACCTCTGGGTGGGAGCAAGCGTTGGCGTTCCTGGGATGAAAATGCTGGGTAACGTGTGAGATGAGGGTATTCGCAGATCGAACATGGTGAGATAATGGAAGGCAAGCGACAATATCAGTAAAAGAGCCAGATAATCACTTGCGGCTCTCTGATTGAGCGCCATACATTGTTCGGATATGATATCTTCTTTGGGAACCCCTAACAAGTGCCATTTCTCTATCATCTCAACAACGGGGCCCCTTTTCGACTGGGAATTCCATTGATGTAGGTAACCAAGTACTGTAACCTCAAAAGTTGCTGCACAGCTGTATTGGCTATAGTGATGATCACTTGAGTCAATTTCCTTCCCTAGATAAGTTTTACTTTTTCGCCGCCACATTTGGAATTGGAGCAACTTGCCTCAGTTTATCACCAGAAGCCTTGCCGTTTTTCTTTCTTATACGGAGTGCATGCAAGAGCTTCAAACCTTGGTCTCCAGTGTCCGTCGAAAGAGAGACTCTTATTAGCAACCAGGTAGTCTCAACGCATGCCACCAAGGACTCAAGCCTGTCCTCCACCCCAGGGGGTTGGTTCCCAACAAGGATGGCATCTGTGAGCATAACAAGCACAAACCCCAAGTGAGGTAGGCCTGTAGTTACACTTGCCTATCAAAATACACAGATTTACAATAGTAAAAAGCAAGCGATACATAAGTTGATGTCGGAAATATTAATGAGAACAACGACCAAGGATGTCATTTGGTCTATTGCCCTGATCGAAAAAGGAAGAACAGCTCCGGAGTCACATAATATTAAAATGGGGCTTAACATCTCCTAAATCATGGTGCGTACATGCCAGCTTCAGAGTCGAGATGAGAGATGGTAGTGGTCTCGATTTCACCACAGGACTGACCCCTTTCGATTGGAATTTCGGCTGAGGCGATAGATCTTCAAGGTTTAATATCAATTAAAGATTTAATCTCCATCGAGATCAATATGATAAAATTGGTCCGTCGTTCCATCTGGAACGATCTTGTATATTCGGCTATCTCCAGGCCTTCGTGGTCTACTCGGCCTGGCTCATGCCCTTTTGGCTGGCAGCGAGTCTAGCTCAATCATCTTCTCCATGGACTGAGATTGGACATTCCGAGCCCGAATTTACTGCTGCTCATCTTTGATGGGCATAACGGTAGTTCATTGTGGCTGGCTGACCAAATCTTCATGCCAAACACTACTCCCGCACCCGGGCAGACCATTCCCACTCCGGAACCCATATTCAATAGCTTGAATGATGGAAACCAGACAAAGGCCGATAACCAATCCCTGAAAATACCCGCATCATTAGCTTTGCTTGCTGGTGAGGCCGGAGGACCGCCCTCTGTTCTCAGACAAGAATGATCCCCTCATCTTGTCAGAATTCGGCACCGGGATCACGGCCTTTTTCTCAACCAGCTCATGTGTCCATAGTTTATAAGATGAAGCCCCAAACAGAGATAGGATGAAGACACATGAAATCTCTCCGATATGTGCTTGAAATTCATGGCATTATTCCAGCCATGTCCCTCAAAATGCCTAAATTAACCTTACAAATTCGTTACCACCCATCACTTTCCCAATCCCGTTCCAAAGTTTTCCTGTACACGGTTCGCATAACCATGATAGTTGAACGTGGTTCCGTCCTGTTTTAATCCGATTCCATGACCTTTGTAAATTGTCCGTCTCCCCCTCCCCGAAATATACAGGCCGTTATTCTGTAATATAAACACACAGCGACGCAGGCTCATCGATATAAACTCAATCTGATATGTGCTCTGGTCGGTATTCCGTGACGCCAATAACCCAATCTTCCTGTCCCCGTATCGCCCATTTATCCATGACAAGCCGGTCAGCCGTTGTATGACATTGTGTTCAGGTGCCAGAACGAATATTGAAAATCCATGCCTCGTGTCAGGCGTCGCGGTCACTTCGCGTGGCCTTATTATATCAATCCGTTGCTAACCGTTGAACCCAAGAGGGCATAGTTGTCGTCTCAAAACAAGGGTATCGCGCCATAAAAACCATAACTCCTTGCGATAGGCATTCACTGTTCCCGTTTGATTTCGGGACTGTCGTTCTCCTCTCCGCTTCGATCTGCTCCGTTGCTGTCGCCATTACCAGCCTCGTTGGACTTAGTCTCGCAACCTTTAACAAGTCTATGTCTCTATAACAGAATTAGTAAGTGATGCGAACACAGGAATGGGCCCAAGAGCCCGCGACAATAGAAAGGTCAGGTCTCTTACCTTGAGTGCATCCTTTCGAGAAAAGCTTTTACTACAAAATGTGCAAGGAAAGGGCTTGACGGCCAGATGAATTCGCTTATGCCGCTTCAGGTCGTGGTTGCGACTAAATGATTGAACGCATTGATCGCACTTAAAAGGCCGTTCAGACTGTGGTGGAGGCTGGCCGTGTCCCCCATACATCATGGCATGCCCGTAAGGGTTCACGCCCATTCCTGGAATCATCGACATTTGCCCCCCTGGGTGATGAATGTTGGACATGACGGCTGATCCCGCCATGGTAGGAAGTGGCTGATAAGCATATGATCGATATGAACCGGGAGGTGCCATACCGGCACCTGGAGGCTGGCTGGAGAGTGATCCAAGCCCTCTAGGCACAGGGCCACCGTTTGATGGTGAGTGCTGTGTTGGCGAAGCCTGTGTGGCATAAGATGGAAAGCTAGACTGCTGAGGTGTAGATGATGCTGTGTAATAGCTTGGTGTGTTCGGGGGCCTCGTATGTGTATATGACTCGACATGTGCCGATGCACTCGAAGGAGTAGGGGGTTGCGTTGACACCGAGTTCTGCGAAGTCAGAATTGTGCTGTGAGGTTGCTGGGATGCCGACAAGCCTGGTGGAGTGGTCTGGCCGCCTCCGCCTGAGACCGAAGTCTGGAAGGGATGATGCACCTGATCATAAGGAGGTGCTGGAAGTCCTTCACCTCCAGTGGCCGGCGACTGAGAACTCCTTGGATGGTTGTACTGGTGAATTCCAGGGCCTTGGCTGTATAAAGAGGAGGTCCGTCCAGCGAAGGGCTGTTGACCGAGGCCTGGCTGTGCCTGGGTTGCGGAGCTCACGGTGTAAGATGAATTGCTTGGTGTCGACCATGACCCAGCAATTTGAGCATATTGATATATACCGCCTGTAGCTTGGGAACCTTGGGAACTGCCCGTATTGACGCTAGAAAGACTGGGGCTCAGGCCATCGCTGGCTCCTGGCGAAGGGGTCAGAATACTGGGCGAAGATGAAACGCGGCGATCGGGAAAGGGACCAGGAAGGGGGGAATAGGACGGAGGGTAAGAATACCCAACCGAGTCAGCCTCCCGGGAGCTCTGAAATGACTCTGACGAGTTACCTGTGAAATGAGGATAGAGAGGGTATTTAGTCGTACTTGGAACATCTGCTGTGGGTGGAGGCAGAGAAAATGCAGGCAGTGCGTTTGCAGCGGGACGCCGCGAGGAGAAACTAGCTGCCTCCATTGACATTAAATCGAAATATGTATAAGCTTCAAAAATGCTGCGTAGCGGATAAAATGTAACTGTTTGAGGACGGTTTGGCCAGTTTGACCGGTTTGTTGAGGCGAAATGGGTGATCAATACTCCGAGGCGAACAAGGAGTATAAATGTAGTATGAAGGAGATACGGTTTTCTCGTGTCTTGTCAAGACTTTTGGTGGAGCAGCTTCTTTCAACAAAAAAATTTACTTTTATTGGAGAGACTGAGTAAGGCTTGCTCCGTGATGAGGGTGGTCGGGTTGGCAGGGAGGTTGTTAAACCCCAAATGTAGATTGTGCCGACAGGAATAGCTTTGGAAAGGCGTCTCCTTGAACCAAGAGGGGTCGTTATGATGCCACTCTTTTCGTTATTGGCTGCAGCTGAGAGGGGATTTGAAGCTTTTCGTGTATATCATGCAGACACTTGATGACAAGTTGGAGCTCGGTAAGATGAAAGGTAAGGCCGTGTGAAGTTATCTTGGCCTCATAGACAAACTCTAAACGGCACGGGCGAAACGCAACGCAAAAGACAGTGGTAGGCAGTGTGAAGCCAAGAAAGAGTTGAAGCAGCAGCGTTGACAAGGTTGAGTTTGAGAAGAAGAAAAAAGAAAGGAGGGGGAAAAGAGGAGCTGAGAAACGGAGGAGGATCAAGGTAGATGAATGAATACGTCTGGGTTAGCTGAAAGTAGTCACGATGTTCTAGATATTGGATCGGGAAGATGGACTCGACTGGGGTTTTTTTTGGGGTTTCGTCAATGGGACGCCCACGGACTTTCAATAAGGTTTCCCTGCCCAGAATGGCGCTTTGGCGTTCTCTGGTGTAATATGTATATCTGTTCAGGGCTCACTGTCTCGATGCAAGAAGCATCCTTTATTCACACGGGGGCGTGAAGGTTTAAAGACAGTCGAGAGTGAACGAGATGAAAATGAGCGAGCGCAGGGGCCAACATTGGACCAGGGCCAACAAAAACCAACCTAGCCCTAGCTAAAACAGAGTGAGACTAAAGCACCAGCAGGGGCCCTCAATTGCCCAGGCCGTAGCTTCTCGCCTTGGCGTCTTTCTGGGTTTAGAATCCTTGCTAGGTTTTCTCTGAGACGGGATCTCTCAGGACAGACAACAGGCACTAAAATCGACTAGCGTGGGAGGGCTGAAAGAATCATGGGCCCAGTTGTTGGTCCATGACCTAACTGAGAAAGCTGAAGTACCTACCTGGTCGCTGAGTACGTAGATACCTTGGGAAACTTGAAGGCATCATGTTTGGAGAGAGTTGCTTTCTGTGGACTGATACAGCTGCATAGAGTTTGAAGCTTAAAGATGGTTGACGAAAGCGTGAATGGAAAGTTTGCAGCAATATTGGTTGTAACGGCAACGACAAATTCTCAATCATATGCATCACTAAGGTCTTCGTATTACATCCTTCTATTAGTACAAGGTTTTCATCAGTCCTCTAGGCGAGGATGCCAGGATGCCCACCACTTTACAATTGGCAGCTGGATGACTAGCACTGCAAGTCTGTGAAAGAGACTTTCTTCTGGTACTGTACCACCATCACCACCACCACCACCAGCAGGCCGGAGCTGGAGCCGGAAAGAAGAACAGGGGTGTCACCTGGAATGGTATGGTGTGTGAAGTCCGCAGCAGGTGTGGATACAACCAAGACAAGACATTCATTGAAGGCATAAATATCAACCTGAGAAGCAATTGTGCGAGTTATGCCCAGCTGGGGAGACAAGAGGCAACGCGACCAGCGTGCGATAACTCCCCGGCCCAGTCAGTACTGTACTTTACTCAAGTACCTGCGTAAGCTGAGAGACAAGTGTTCTCCGACTTACGGAGTAAAAGGAAGAGAAGAGAGTCGGAATTATGCACCACGAAAATCCTGCAATGCGATGGACGGTAATGTACCTCTTTCGGTGGTTCAGCTCTGCAATTGCAATAGTCTATCTATTCTGAGCATTATTTGCGATTTGATACGATCGCGAGCATGTGAGATTGAAATTCGTCGTGACCAGACCATGCGCCCGTATATCTGTATCAAGATCGTGGTGACTTCAAGGTATACAAATCATAGTAAAATCGTGGATCTGGACTCCCAGCCTTCTATTCCGTTGACTCTAGTTGGATGTTTGGCTCTGTTGATCTCCATCTACTGTGTTCTGGCACACGGGATCTCCATCCCCGTCCCTATTTTTTTCTGCGTGGCTTGGGCGAGATCGGGAACCAGGGGGGTGGGAAAGCGGCTGATGCTCGCCTTGGGTAGATGGCACGCAAATCGCTCCAGCAAAATCTCAATAATGTGTATGTATGGAGTAGGTATAGAGTTCACTTTGATATTTTCCCCTCTCCAACTCTTGGTTGAGCTTGCACCTACTGTATTCCCTCCGCTCAGTTCTTGTGGCTAATTTTCAATGGTCTAAGTGGTCTTGATTCTCGGATTACCCCGTTGCATCACTGCCTTGTGCTCTTTTCTCAGCCCGACCTCCTCTCAATGCCCGGGGACGGCTAGACTGATGGACTGCAGAACTTCTGGCCAACAACACATGCCTTTCAAACAAACAAGTCCGGTTCACCAAACCAAAGAAATAAAATCCTGTCTACGGGCTGATGGCCGCTTTAGGCTTCTGCTTGGCTTGCCATGGCTGCTTTGGAGAAGCTGCCTGTCACCCTGGTACGGCTGTGGCAATGGCAGGATCCGACCGGCTGGGCTCTGTTTCTCTTGTAACCCCTGGAGGCGTCGAACGCACAACGGGGAAGGCGTCCGGAAGGCGCCCCTGGATCCCAAGATGAAGGGCAGATAATACTTGACATAAGATGATGGTGGTGGTGGTGGTGATTATAGTGGTGGTTACGGTCCACGTACATATTGCACAATACAGCCTGTACTGTACCTAGCCGGTCAACAGCGCTATCAAAAGAGGGAATGAGCCTATGGGGGTCGAGTTGTGTCTACTAGTGATTGTGTGAGTGTGTGAGTGGACGCATACAACGTGGCAGGTGAACACTTCCCTCAGCAATCAGTCGGCTTTTGTAGGCCCCAGCCAGGTACACACGGACCTTGGAAAACTCAGCCCAGTCATACCAAGAGGGAAAAGGGCTGTGATGGCTTTGCAGTCTAAGTTGGACCCTGAATCTGTCTTTCTCGGCAACAGTGAGGGCAGGACTGGTCTGGTTTTCAATTTGGCGACTATCACGAATGAAACAGCAACTGGATATTGATTAGTCACGACCTCAATTTGACGGAGACGATCTGAGCCAGGGAATGACCATTCTTGGGTCGAGACTCAAGCTTCCAAAGCCTAGAACTCATTCTCTACGTTAGGGCTCGGCGGTTGCGACACCAAGCAATCAATAGTCACGGAGTGCAAGAATTCCATCCACCCAGTAGGGGTTAGGTTTTCGGATTACTTTCGCTTGGATACCGCTTTGTTTCTTGCTCCGTATGGTTTGTCCATCTGAGGATCCCCGAATAACAGAACAAGTAAACAGCCAAAATGATCAGCGCCTTGGAGCGGGACCAGCCGACAGGAGTCGCATGTCGAAGATAACCTGTGTTAAAAAAATAAAATAAAAATAAAAAGACTTCTACACTCGGAGCGCCGACCATTGATTAAACGGACAGTCCTACCAAGGATACGATATCTCGTCTTGTCAGCCAGGGACTTGGAACCGATAGACGAGCCTCAAGGGCTGGGTCCAGTATCTCCCCTGCCAAGCTTTGTTGCATTTATTGTCTCAACGCGTAGAGACCCTCTAATTCAACGGCATGACTGATCGGAAAGACCTATAATCCATGTTCCAGGCCCATTGAAAGGCTGATGAGAGAAGCCTTAGGAACACGAAGGAAGATTCCGACATCGAGACTCACGTTCCAGACTAGCCCTTCTGCTCTTCTACAGGAGACACTACTTTCTCATTGCCCTTGAATTCGATGTTCATCACCTTGCATAAGACATTCTCTCAGTAACGACAAGATGGATTCATACTACCGCGCGGCGTATCTCCGTGCCCATTCGGAACCCAAGGGTCCCCTGCTGCGCTCCCGCATCCACGGTTCAAGATGCAGTGTAGATCAATGTTGGGCTTTCCTTTTCTGTTAATGCTGTGGGCCTGGTGAAGTGATCAGCAAACACTCTATAGGGTTCTCGAGTTACAATCACCAGGTTGTGTCCTTGAATGGCTGGGTAAGATAATACTAGGTCTCAATAATCATTGCTTAGGTTAAAAGCATGCTGTGGCATCCATGGCACAGCTGCGTTCAATCCAGAAACACTCTTAGCCGTGATACTCTAGGCTTATTCACCTAATATTCCACAAGCTGGATTGCTCCGATACCCCTGTCGATTACGCTGCACTATGACCCATTACTTACGTCCTTGTTCGTCTTCTTAAAGGACCATGGACCCCTTGAGCATTCCCCAGGTTTAATTATTTGAGCTGCAGAAATAGGACTTTGGGTATTTGGCACTGAGAGAGCATAAGCAGCAATTTCTGACAAAGTCTTGCGACGATCCTGGCCATTATCTGTTTTCCCTCCGTTTTCCCCCCATCATGAAAATCCATTTTGCGTTGGCTCAGCTGGTAGTTAATCGTGTCGGATTCCTTTTTCTCTTAAGAGCTAACGGCTTTCGAATAGTCAGCAACGACGAGGGGAAAAAAAAGGTTGAGCTTCTCCTAGGATCTCACTACGTAGTCTCATGCCCCCTGTCCAAAGTCTTCCTATACCCCTGCGCTTTGCTGCACACCCCTTCCCCTGACACTCGTACAAGGGGCCCTCGTCCAACGACCGGGGAGAATGCTTAGCTCTTGCGGCCATCGTGGATCCTAGACGCAGCACCTTGTCCCTCACTCCTCCTGCCTTTCCGCCGCCATCAACGGATAGGCTCAGCCATGCTAACCAAACTCCTGGGAACGCATCAAGAAACGAGGCGCTCAACTCCCGCCAGCGCACGACGCAAGTCATCGGCCGTAAACTTTGGCAATAGCAGCCCTTCCCCGACTTTGTTCCCTTCTTGGCCCCAGGCTCTGCGGCCTTGTCATCCTTACCTCTGATCCGCCCGCACGACCAAGCCCATCGGGTAAGGCGGCCAAGCCATATTCACTTCCTGGTCAGTAAGTGAACCAACCAGCTGGAATGAGAGTAGGCTGGAATGTCAAGTTTGTGATTGATGTAGATGGATTCAATTTTTCGAATGATGGCATGTACCAAGGCAGCAAGACAACTAAGAAATAAAACAATACTTTCGTGTGGGATAGATGGGAAAATGGGAGTTTCGTTTGTGGATATTATTCAGCATTCTACTGTACTTGATCGACCGTTCTGATTGAAGGTTACCTATGTCCTGAGCAGCATGTACAGGATCGATGTTAGTAGAGTTCTCGACTATCAATTGAACAGCGTCATCTCACTTCAACTGTCCACAGAAGGGATCTGCGCATATCGACGATCATAACCTAATACGTACAGTAGCTTGCTTGTGTAACAACACCAATCTACTTTCCCCATAGAAATAGCAATAACCAGCTGTCTGAAGCCCCACTGCATGTCTTTAAACATTCTCTAGATTAACGCGTTCTGTTGAGCCAGTAATCAATCGGAACTGCTTGCTACGGACAATTCTCCACGCCTTTGATCAGCATTATTTTGACACTAGAAGTCTTGGCTGAGGTCGAAATGGTATCTCGCAGGAAATAAGGATGTATATCATCGACGAAACTAGGGTCAATGAAGACTAGTGCTAGAATATCCCCTCACATCTGCCCTCAATGTTGCTGCAACTTGATGCTTGCTTTTGCGGCCAACTGATGTAACGGTATGGACGATGATATGTATTTATGGAAGCTCTGAGGTGGATTGGTCCAAGATCGATCTATCCATAACTGTTAGAACTATGTACGGATACAAGTCCCGGAAATGCTAGCCAGCTAGCTGTCTTAGACATCGATCGATACTAAGTCTTCTTTGGTGGAGATCAATGACAACGTGCACGCAATGAAACCTGTCGCTCATTTCATGAAGAAGCAAGCCCTGCAGCTCGACATCTGCAGCTTTTCCAATTAGCTTGTGAAATGGCATGTGCCTTGCGGATTCTCAACGTGTCTCAATATAGCGAGGCCATGGCGATGTCCCGTGGACTTATCCAAAGCTACACAGTCCCACATCCATCAAAGCTCACAAGTTCCATACGACAATAACAAGGTTGAAGAAATGGAACAACTCAACTCAACGATATTCAACGAAGGCTCTATGAATAAAAGTTCGGGGGATAATAGTAGAACCAGGCCTATCAATACTTTGATAGCCTGATTTGTTACAGGATCATGTCCAATTCGGTTGAAAAGACTACAGATTTCGAAACTTTATTGCAAGCTAATTAATCGGGTGGGCTTTGGAACGCAAAATCCCCTTTGTGTGTGATCTAAGGTCTCCATTAACAAAGCCGATCCATTGAGATGAGCCTTAAATCCATCTTGATCCGTTCCACGCATAATGCAATACATGGCATACATTATCGCCTACTGCGTGCTGTACACGATCGCGATGAGCCCCAGGGCGTTTCTCAGCTCTGTCTTTCTTGGTTCACCTCCCCTGTTGTATCCCGACTTGCTGCGCATCAGGGCTTTGGGCTGCTAAGCACATACAGTACTGTACAGCACAGACTGGTGACAACATCAATCATCACTGGATGTCACGGCCGTAGAACCTGGTCCAGACTCAGCTGAGGTACTTGAGCCAGTGAGCGGCAAGGAGAATGGCCGTCAGTCCTGGCTAAGCCTGAGCTGCGGCCAGGGTTGGTTGTTTGGGCGCTGGGACCAACCTATTGCCAATATCAGAGGGTGTGCCATAGGTGAGCATTGCTTTCCTGACCGTGTTCCACATATCACACCGCATTATCCCTTTGACGTGGGATTGATTGCAAGGCAGGAGTCAGAATCTTTTCAAGGGTGGGTTGGCTAGCACAGAGTTCTGGGAATTGCTCTCGCGTTTGGCAGGCGTTTGTGTCCTCATGGTACTGGAACAAAACATTATACCTAAATGTTCAGAGCTGAGTGGCAACTGTCGGTTAACATGGAATGTGTAATTTCTTATCAAAACTCGGCTCGGCATCAACTAAGTGTGTTGTATAGAGGTATCCGTAGATCACTGAAAAGTGAATGAATCCCCAAGACGAACCCCCTGTTTGCTCAGGTACGTACCTGCATGGTAATTCAATTCGGCGAGAGACTCAATCACATGGTTGCATTCGTCTAACATCCCCCGATATAGATAAGGTGGAGATATTGAGGTCTTGACATTAATCTGTTTTCTGACTAGTTTATGCGGGAGATGAGGCTCTAGAGCCTTGGGTTTTCGGTTTGTTCGCGGATAGCAGCGAGATGAAGAGCCAGATCGCCCCATCGCGGAATAGGAATGACAAACCCGATTCAAGGGTGAAATTGACTTGGCAATGTACTGTACAGTAAGATAGAAGCTGTCACCTGTTATAAATGACAGTCTTGTTAAAGAAAAATATCTGACCAAGAACAAAAGCAATACCCGGGTAGAGTTCACCCGGTTCCAGAGCTTCGCAAGCACTGAGAGGTTCTGATCGCCCAAGGACATAGCTGATGCCAACATCGCTCCCAAGTACAGCTCAATGGATTTGGAGTCCAAGTATCAAATGCGTCTCATATGTGCCAGTCGAGCTTTTCTGGTAAATAAGATCGCTGAGGAGCAAGTTGTCACGTCCCTGGCATCTCACCCGACCACGCTGATCCCTTTTTCTTTTTCACGTGTCTCCTTGCTCAATCACGGCTTGTTCTGAGTATCATTAAGGCAAAAATCGTGCAAGAGGATCAGCTCTCTCTGTTGGCTCATAAGTTATTGCACTTGGTTCAAGTTCCGGACCACATGAAGCGTCCCACTACAGGAAAGCTTCTCGACAATAGCAAGACAGTCTGTATGGTACTATAGAGAATCTGGCATCGCGTGCCCCCGTTGAGATCATCTGCAAGATGGCTGATGCCACACTGGGCTCTCAGATACTACACGGTGTGCGGGGTAGAGCGGCCACCTAGTCGAGAAGGATGAACTGATTTTGAGATAGGAACCGTTGCCCTATGTGGAATTGGGTCATGATGAATCAAGCCTTGACGGGAACTACAATCATGTGGCATTATGGTTATTGGAGCATTGCCAGATGATGGCAGTGGGGAAATAAGAGAGGAGCATTCGTTCCGATAAAGGTCACAAATCCAAACCACAATGTATGTGAGATTGCTCGAGTCTGATTAGGATATGATTACAGTAGGTACATTCTTCAAGTCGAGTTCATGAAAATTACCAACCTACAGTATTCAAATTCATGAACAGAAACTACCAATGCATATTCAATACACGCAGCGAGCCGGTGACTAACATGCGATGGTTATTAAGTCCCAATGGATTGCTCCCCGCAGGATGCCTGCACAGATCTCCCAACTGCCCCCTGTCAAAGAGGCTGCGGAATCCTGCCGCCACAGTTAAAGCCAAGAACGCTTGCAAGAGCCCCTTTCCGGGGCGTGCGTGCGGAGAGCGCCATGACATACTTGGCTTAGCAGCTTGGTCTATCCATGGCATTGTCGAGCCGAGCAAAATCAATAGCTTCGGTTCAGAGAGGAGGACGCTTGTCCACTTGCAAATCGTGATTTAGGCACCATATGGACAATGCCAACGACTGAAGGCTCGCGTTCAGAAAACTCACTACAGATACAATCGCGAGACAGATACTAACGGAAGATGCCATTCCATACTGTAGCCAGAAGCTGTCTTCAAGTGCTCTGGGGGTAGGACAAGTTGGGCAACCAATGTGTCGTCTAGGGACTGAACATGTCACTCTGCAACCAATAACACCACAGTCAGCACAGCCCATCCCCGACAAAGGACGCATACATAGCCAGGTACTGTCGGATGTAATGAGAGGGCCTCTGGTCACTGCACAACACTCCCAAGATAACAGATCCTCATAAAGATAAAGCAACTTAATTATATTGCCATGCATGCTCTTTTTCAAAACCTAATGGTGCCGTACAGCAGCCCTCTGTCTGTTAATCTTGGTGGCAAACTGTGCTGCTGATGCGAACTTGCGAAGCCTGGTGCCATGAGCCAGGGGTACCCGACAGGCTACCTCAAGCCATCCGTGTGCCAAATTGACATGGTGGGGCGCAACTTGATGGCGTCTGTCGCTGGTGCAACCCTGTGGACGCTACCCTTACGCCTCTGTTGGAACAACGATAAGGCTAGTTAGCATAAACGTCACGCCAATGCAAGCTTGGTCCGTTACAGTAACAGTCTAGCCTGAGCATTGGCAAGGCGGGAATCGTGCCATAGAAGGCGGAGCAATTGAAGATCGAGACCATTCGAACACGGTCATCGCTGCGGTCTACCAGGGCTGAATTCCTCGCTCATCCCGGTGGTACGGGACGTGATGGGTCCCATTCCTCCATATCGCACGGATGCAAAAGCTTCGTTACACCATACCCGAGGTTACTACTGTACAGATTTGATTTTAGCAGAAGACTCAAAATCGCCGACTTGTTACGTATCACAATCAGGTCCCATAATTAATGGGCCTAACCGCTCGAGCCCAGTACTCTGGCCATACTACGTCTAGAAGATACGTAGTGAGAAGTGAGTACTAGGTACAGTAGGCAGACTAGTCACTGTGCTGAGACACCAGTTTGGCTTGGTAATATTGCGTCGCGATAACCAGGATTCGCGAGGAAGCGAGCTTCGCACGACAGGTGGATACGAAGATGGGTTTGTCAATCATGGCGGTTCAAAAGGTGAGGATATGATTATCAACTACGGAGTAGGTCTGTGCAAGGATTGATGATCAAGAGACTGTGATGGACACAGCTGAGCTCACCATTTTCTGAAGAAATGCAGTGCGACTGTTACACAGCCAGGGGTTGAAAACACACACAATGATTACCTGCTCAGATATTGACACGATCCACATCCTCGGAACCACTTGGACAACATGAGTTGCAATGACTGCGACACAGCTTTAATGTCTAACTTTACCGTTGTTCCTATTCGAAATGGCAAGCCTCGTTCGATAAGAATTGTAGAGGTTGCCTCGTTCGCAACTGACATGTAGGTGGAAGAACCGTTCAGCACGTGTTGATCTACGTCTTGGCTGGGTACTTCAGCTCTTGGAGCAAGTGTTAGTATCCAGAAGTTGTCATTCCCTTGTTAATCTCCGTCCAGGGACGGGAAGACAGTTTGGTAGACAAGACAGCCATGATCAGGGGTGAAACATGGGTCCCTTCCAATCGCTCTCTACGCCGTACATCAGATTCATAACGGCCCCAGAGGCCGTGTTCTATGAAGCTGATATGAATCTCTTCCAACACCAAGCAGCCGCAAACGGTACAGATCTGCACAAAGAATCCCTGCGCCGATCGTTCCTGGTGGCGTTGCGTCCCCAAAACCTTTTCCTATGTTGCCAGGCTAGATTACCTAATCCTTTTTGGTCGTTCTATCAAGACGTTGAAGTGGCATTGACATGATGCCAATTTATCGGTAATCTCGACCAGTTTTTTGTGCACGAAACCCTCAGGCAGGTAGGACATTTCGTCGAGGCTCGGAAGTGTTGCAAGACATCCAATATGATGAGGAGATACCAAATGGGCATGATAACCAATGCACACCCCTCGTCAGGGGCGGCCACTTATGATTGGCCTACAGGTCTTATTCCCTGTCAATACATACTTGCGGACTTTCTTTTTCGTGACAGAGTCTGACCGGTTGGCACCAGCGCTGGAGCCGCGCCTTGCGACCGAGAACTTATACATACGAAGACGCAGTGCTCCTTGTATGAGGCGCCGTACAGCAACTCATTGTGTATAAAGTTCAGGGATCCAGTGGATTCGACTTTAGCACAGCACCTAGTTTCTGTAAGGCTGATTCGGCTTGGCGATTATAGCTTTGATCTGTTGGAGTTGGAGAAAGTAAGTAAGTCTGTTCAGTGCCAGGGTCATTTGCGTTAAGCCCTAAGGAGAACGAGGGATCCGCAAGTGCTCCACGCTCTTGTGTCCGTCTGTGATAGATTGTCAGGTATGCAGGCTGCTAGGGAACCTGCAATCCTCAATGACTGACATTCTGCCTTTGTCCACTCCTACATATCTAGGTGCTGCTTGGAACAGCAAGTAAAGGGGAAGGGAAGCAGAGCTATGTCGGTGATAAATACGGGAAATCCAAGTCCAGCTGTGACTAACTTGGCTGATTTGAAGCTTATCAATTTCAAGATTTGCAAGGTTTGCACACAAACCTTTTGACTGTTCCCGGTCCCCTTGCAAAAGACAACTGGGACGTCCAGGGGACCGTCTCTTCTCTAGGAGAGCATGCGGAACTTTTATGGGGAGTCTATCTTCTTAGAATCAGTGTACTGAAAACACTGTTTCTTAAAGTGCGGTAGCTGTCAGAAAGACTGGGCCAAACAGTGTCTTGTGGCATACAGGCCGCAGAGGTCTGTAATGTTAATTTTTAACTTACTAAGTACTTACTGTGTGATATATTTTATATGATCAGAGATGTATTGCACTATCTGTGTGGCATACAGTATCTATTGACAGCCCTAATTAGGTCGTGGGATATTATCATCTAACCAGTCAGGAAGCTGATATGGTAGGAACCTCTGAAAAATAACATTATAGACCCTTGCGGCCTGTAATGTTATTTTTGTAATGAAGAGCTCTGGGCAGAATCTTAGTTGGATACTGTATTGGTTTAGGACGTGGGTAAGTTCACTCGCTTGACCCTGCAAAACGCAGATCTTGAGTACTACACAGTATGATCAACAACAGGCATATGATGCATCTAGGATCACTACAGAGTGCCATCATGCTTCATGGGTTGATCCTTGTCGCGACCATCGCCAGCGTAATTTCTTGAGGTTTCTTCTGAACCAACTTGGCTAAGATAATCCAAGATCGTTACTAACAACTTAATGGGACAAACCTTGATCATACTGGGCCTTCGACTTGCACGTTGATTTACTTGGCCTAGAGGGATTTATCAGAGCGAAATTGTAATGTTCAAATGGACTGGCCTTCTGCTTTTATGCATTGGTATAGAATACGCCCAAAGGTGTTCTGTCCACATGATGCATGCCAAATACCCAACGTCGGCTCGATGTGTTCTATTGACTTTCCCACAACCACCTCATCCGCTTGCACATCTAAACAAATTATGTACATTGTGTATACTGAGAATCTGTAGAGTCTCTAGTAATCTCCCAGCTCCTATCCCCCTTTTCTTTTGTTGGCTTTCTCTTGGTTCGTAGCAGATAATATCACAAACCCCACTTTGAACCTCAACCTTCTACTTGCGTTAGTTGATGAGAGTAACTTATTGCTGGGCCGGGCCATAGACTGGCAAGATAGATGCAGTGTGGCAGTGAGCTTCGTCGTTGTTCTCTCCCTTCGCCCGCAATGAGTTTCGAGTTCATTACCAGCTGTCAAGCCAGAGCCTGCTCCTTGATCAGAAGTCACTTTGAAGATTCGAAGAAACTACCCCTGAACCTAGTAGAGCTATCAAGGCCATCATTTAAGCCCTGTGAGTTGATTTGATGTGTTTAGTTGCCGAACAGCAGCATCAGTATGTGATACTTGTTTTAAGCAGATCCTTACTGGCAAATGGTATCTTCGTCTGGGAATAGGGTAGCAAATAGGTTGTGAAAACAACTTATAACTTTAGGTGGGCAGGAGAAAGGGTGCTGCAATATCATGCAGATATCTTTGAATGCTGGTAGGTGCAGCATTGTAAAGAAAAGATACCGTTTTATTGCACCACCTACTGCTCGGGATGAAGGCTTGCCATTTCTCCAACCAAGAGCTTAGCCCTTCAGAGCCAGGCATCTATAATCATACTGAAATGCCTAATTTGGTTTTAAATTCAAATGGAGATTTAGAGAAAGAGTCTCCTGATGTTACATTCATGAGGTCAACGTGGCCCATTCTGATGCTCGCGTCAAAAAGCTTTTTGGGACTTTAGGATGGGCAGAAGGTAACGTATGTATACCATTTTAATAGTACGAGCTCAATAAACTCGCTGAAGTTGACCCAGGAGGAAAATAATGCCTGACTGCTAATAGAAATGTATATTTGAATATAAATGGTCGTTTAATTAAGAGTTACTTGTATGGACTTGCTACTAACTCAACTTATATTGTGACGACCTATTGTCGAGTTCCACGAAACCATCAAGTGATAAGAATTAGAGAGAACCCGAAACAGCAGTGTTGATAGTTCTTAAGGGCCTCGATGTAAACCACTATATCGTATGGCTTTCCATGTCTAGCTTGAGTCTTTCTGATATGATAGTGCTACTACTATTGGATACCATTGCTCTACTTTTGGGTGCATGAAGCTATATCTTCATGACTGATGTTTCACTTGCCCCCATACGTGGTTTAATCAGTACTGACATTTAGAAGAAGTTTCTGTCAAAGACTATGGTGAGTACAACAGGCCATGTTGAGCAAAGATCCCGGCAGGAAGGATAGGATTATATGGTTAATCAAATGAGGCTCATTAATCCTAGGTGGCTCATAACTTCATCCCAAGCTACAGGGACGATATTTGAACAGATTAGTATGTTCAAAGTTCAAATCGCTTAATATGGGGTGGAAGAAAGCGAAGTCGAGTATCACTCTGGGGCCTATGAATATTCATCTGGCATGCTCTGAGGAAAAAATGTCAGATAGGGCATTTACCAGACGTTCTACGTATCTTTCAAGGGGACAGATAAAGCAGATAAACCGTATTGGTCAGAAGAAACAAGCATACTGCAAAAACTTCTTGAAATACGCCCAAGGATCGCAATGTGAACAAAGGAATTTTGCCGCATCATCAATATACTTCTAGAATCTACAGGATTCCAAAATTCTATCAAAAGCCCTATCAAGGATTCAAGAATTGCGTTTGGCCAACGGGCGCTGCCAACCTCATATGCTTGCTACCAGTCCCCGAAGCGAACTGTCGAACTCCCAGTACCCCCTTATCCCTACTCCTGAGACTTAACTGTGGACGAGACCAGATACATGAAATCAGTTATGTACACTGTACGTATTGACAACGAGCTATGATTCAACTTCTCTTTGGTAGTGTTGGTTGGACTGCTGAAAGCCTGTGCCCTGTCACTATGAATTCACACGTGTTTATGCTACGTTCTCTTGAGTTCTTCAAGAAATACAGGCCATTGAACATGAAGTAAAAACCTGAAACTAATTCCCTTGCAATGCCTTAGTCGGATGCTATGTGAGATGGCCCTTAAGACATACAATGTCAGCATATGGAGCTTTGATGTTAGATATTCCTTAACCAAAATCATCTGCATCAGATCAGCGTTGTCATTGTCAAAGATACTGACCACAAGACAGTTCTCCTCTTGAACAAGACAATGACGAATCACTGCAGGATGTGCCTGGATCTGCACACATAGCCTTATATAGGACGGCTTATTTGGAACTGTGCTACACATACTGAGTGAACTAGAGGGGAAGTGGGTAATTTCTACATCATAAAAGAACGATGAGACATATCCATTTGAGCTTGAGACCAACCTGTGACACCGAGCATCACTCTGGATTATCCGACCCAGGAAGCTGGGGGATAGTCTTTCGGGCAAGTATGAACCCGGATTTCTTCTGTTTCAAGTGGTTTTGAGCTGTTCACATCTCAAGTCGCAGCGTCCTTATAACCAACATCGCGGCAACAGGCGCAATTGCTTGTCTGCTGGAATGTAGGAGGGTTTTTGGCTTTTGGGAGGAATTTCCGCTATTACCTAACCTCAAACCTATGTCATAACATGAGAACAAGAAAGTCTGGTTAGTTTATGTATCTTATGTCATCCTTGCTGGACCAGGCGTTGACCTGTAGATGGTGTTGTTCAACCACCTAGGTGTGATTCTCTCAGGGCAGAAGAGAATGAGCGGCGACTCAACAGTACATGTGCCAGGTACCGGTACTTCCGTTAATGCCTTACACAGTTACACCTGGGTACCCTGGTCCATCAGTACCGTTAGTGATGAGTCTATTTGAGCAAGAAACTACACCTAATAACTATAACATCTTTCATTCACCTTCAAAGACAGCTGCAGGATTATTGTAGGGTTTGATTGCAGTCTCTTGATTCTTAACCATTTCTCATCTCTTGATCTAGTGCACATACCTTGACCAAATCTCTTTGCCTCTTTCACCACACATCTCCTTCTCTTTCCTTCTCTTGAAAACAATTATACTGCATAAAAGTTTTGAACAAACGATCTTCGCTTTTGCTCTATTGAGATACCGACTCGATATCCGTATACCGACCTCGTGGCCTCTAAATAACCTTGTAACTAAGAACCGATTTGTCTTGCAACCCGCACTCCTTCTCGTGCTATTTCCAGCGATATGAACTTTCCAAGACACGGAATGCCTGGTATGGATATGGGCGATGGCTCCTCCGGCTCCTCATCATCCTCACACACCTCAAGTAGTATCATGGCCATGGTCTTTCAAACCGAAACTCGCACGCCTCTCTACGCGAACTCGTGGACACCATCCAATGCCGGTACATACGCAGGGGCCTGTATCTTTCTCGCTGTTCTCGCCATCATCGCGAGAGTTCTTGTCGCTTTCAAAGCCGTCCAAGAAGCCCGTTGGCTGGATCGCGAAGCCGCGCGCCGCTACATAACTGTCAATGGCAAAGTTCCGTTATCAGAACAGATAGCATCTAGCCCTGACGCACGCCGCATGACACTCTCGGAGAACGGAATTGAGGAGACTGTTGTGGTTGTGGAGAGGAAACGAGCTGCGACAAGACCGTGGAGGTTTAGCGTTGATCCTGCTCGGGCATGCCTCGATGTAGTTATTGTCGGGATTGGATATCTTCTGTAGGTTTTACACCCTGACATTCGACCTATTGCTGATTATATTTAACAGAATGTTGGCCGTCATGACGATGAATGTAGGCTACTTCCTCTCAGTGCTGGCTGGTGTCTTTATTGGCAGCCTAGCAGTCGGTCGATATACCATAGCAGTCGAGCATTAGACAGTCATATTCACTAATCTTTAGTTAAACGTTGGTGGTGAAGGTCAGGGGTGTGAGATGATGGGCAACCGGGGCGGCGTTTAGTTTTGTTTTACATGAACATTATATTTTGGAACAAGTAGGCAAATAGGTTCATACGGCAACAATATGCACTCACATTCAATGAATACGAAGAAGCTCTATGCCAACATCTCTCGCTGCTGACTGTCAATGCCTTTAACAAAGTCTAAAGTCACTCATGTATCAGTACCTCAGCGGGGTCGATCCAAAAACCTTCTCAAATCTGCTCACTAGCAGCAGAGCACGACTATGCCAAAGAGGTATTAGCGGCATTTTTATGATTCTTACCTTTTCTGTAAATACCTAACTTTGGTAGCTTTGTGTGTCATGAACCTCTTTACTTAGGTAGGCAGAGGTGAGCCTTGTATTCCTGGATTGATGACAGGCGAGAGATAAACAGTGATGCAATGTCTAGCCAACTTCTGTGAATATGCAACCTCATAAGGTAAGTAATCCTGTTGAACTCTTCCTGACATCAAATCATAGATTACTTCCACCATAACTCAGTACCTAAGTAACTATATATAACAGGTTTGTCGCCAGAATTCGCATTTGTAGTATACAATAGGCCACTGGGTCACCCATTAGTTCGTTGAAGCTTTGGAATTTCCTCCCCACGCTTCTTCATATAATAGCTTCCAAGGCAGACTCATACGATGGAGGATAACAAAACCTTGCTACAAAATATCTCGGCCTTATCTTGAAGTACGAGTGTATGGAGTTCCGGGATTGGGGTTGAGAGGGTGATGTTGGACTGAAGGTAAAACGCTACTTAAGCAAACAACCGCAAGCTTCACTATAAATGTAAGAGAGGAAAGTCACATAGTTGGCTTTTACAGAAGCTATTGAAAAGATTCTATAACGTCTAATACAAGTACAAGGCTAAATTTCTTCATCCAGTTGGCCTTTAGTGTCAGTTAGTACGAGTGATAAGGAGACAACTCACGTTTAGTAGAGACATGTTGATGATGAGTGAAAACATAACAGACTTGGGACACTGATTCTAAGCTGTGCTTTACTTCAATGAGAGTTTCCTTTGGGGTAGAAACCGTGGAAGAGCAAGCAGGGCGTTGTACATATCTGGATGAATGGATCAGGCATGCATACACACAACTGACATAGCAGGCCAACCTAGCGTTAATGGGAGAAAATCGTTAAGAATTTTTTAATTGAGGTTGAAATTCTTGAGGTTGTGTGTATGTGTTGCTCAAGCCTAACTAGTTGAGTATGTCGGTGCTGATGACCAGGCAGCTTGAAGCAGGTATCCATGATGAAGTCTCTACGAACGTGCCCAAATCTTCTTCTTTTTTAGATATTCCTAGCCACGAGTGCGAAGCTTAAAATGTTCATCTTCCTTCGTTATTGCTGGTATCTGACAAGGAAAGTGAAAAGCCTCGTCATTGGCGTAGTCTCCCTCAGACAACGAGCTATTTATAGAGAAGAATTGTTAGCACCCAAACAAATAGCAGCAAATAAAGCATCACGCCATTCTAAGTGATACATCTTTATTCTGCTACATTCGTTTTGTCCTTAGACGTGGACTGGTAGGTTGAGTTCCTTTTGATCACAAACTCGGGGAACGATAAACAAAAGAAACCCGAAGCCATAGCCTAGTCTTTTGGATGAACATGTCGACCTTTAATTTAATGTCTAAAACTTTTTCTGTATTTGACTAAGTTTCGCTTGAATAAGCCATGTGGCAATGTCTTTCTTACCTGCTACATTAATATCTTCATGAGAGGTGTATCCTCCGAACCGGTGATGGTTCAAACGATTCGACTAAGAATCACACACGCGCGCGCGCGCCATATACATATACATACATATATATATATATATATGTGTGTGTGTGTGTGTGTGTGTGTGTCGAGTGGACCATTTATGATATCTTAGAGAGGCTTTTGTGATCGTAAAGACTCACTCTTAAGCGGCGAAGCCCATAGGGAGTTCAGTGTTTGGCGGCCAACAGATGCTAATAACCACCACACGATCTTTCCAGGATGACTTTGGTTCGTATGCCAACTTCAAACTTAAGTTCCCGAACTGTGGCTCACTTATAACATAAAATCTCTTACACCAATATATTCTCTCATCCCTTCTAGGCGTAGATGATCCTTCATCCCCACCTCAACTCCAAACAAGGAAAAGGCCGACCCCAAACCCCTTCTGTCGTAGGTACGGCTTTTTCTCACCCAACGTCATCTGATTTCGTCCATCCACGCATGCGCACATGGCAGGAAGAAGAAAGGAAGTTATGACAAAAATAGCAAAGCTTCCCCAGGTACAGCCGCACAAATTCCCGACATAGAGCAGCGCCCCCAATCATATGTTGCCAACTCTCCAAATGCGGCAAGAGATACAAAACGGCTTACATCCAGACCTACTAACATTTCCTTCTGTCAAGTCATTAACTGGGATCTGTGTTTTTGAGTAGAAACGCTAGTCACCAAAGTTTACAGTTCAATTTTATGTGTCTTACCCAACAGCCAAAGCCACACACATGGTCTGCTATATGTAAATCCGGGGTAGCGGGTTGAAAGTGGAATGTCTATCTTGGGAAACCCCGAAATTATCTGACATATTTGTTTACAGCTTCTACAACCATGACATGGATAGGTAGCTTTCCAGAGAGCTCTCGACTTGCATAAACAGGCCATAGCAAGTGTTAGCTCACGACGTCGACTGATATGCTCTTAACATTCAACGCGAAGGGAAATTGTAAAAGCATCCATTGTCTCTTTTGGCCCATGATAGACATCAAATCTGCATGAAGTACCCATTCCGTAATCATTCGTGCCTTCATCCCATCCATTCCGTGTCATCCCAAACACTCTGAAGTAATTCACAAGCCAAACACGCCCCTACGTGCTCTTCAACGACAAACACTCATTTGCTCAAACATGCATCCACTGCACGCAAATGTCCCGTGGCGGGAAAATATCCGCCTGTATAGTCTTGGGCCGCAAGAAATAACGATGTGTGGGTCTAGACTTTGTGGTTCTTCCCAACATCGGACTCGTGCTGTCGGCTTCAATGCCAATGCGTTTAGTCATCCGTGACTGCGAGGACAAGTGATACAACCCGCAAGCACACCGCTACCGGATGCAATTATTATAGCCCCGGGAAAGGGCTTCCCAGGCAATACTACAG
Organism: Fusarium anguioides; assembly: GCA_012977745.1. Lineage (NCBI taxonomy): Eukaryota > Fungi > Ascomycota > Sordariomycetes > Hypocreales > Nectriaceae > Fusarium > Fusarium anguioides. Next base: position 1,545 of record JAALXK010000533.1, on the reverse strand, counting down.
CCTAAAAGCTGCCATGTAATTCGAAAATAGAGAAAATCAAAGAGAAAATGCAGGTGGCAAATCAACACCAACCAACGCCTTTTCACCAGGACCTCACAAAACAGCTCTGATGTCAAGGAGGGGCGTGCAAGGTCGAGAGGCGGCATCTCGATAAAGCATTGAGCGCCGGGTATCACTGACCAAAGACCGATCTTTGTGGTCGGACGTCACTACGACTGGTGGTGACTGTTGGCAGGCATACCGGGTTGGGGAGGTATGCCGGAGCCATAAGCCTGATTCCGTTGCACGTAGTTCTGATAAGCCATAGCCTGCTGGGCATCCATGGGCATGCTGGGCATGTAGTTGTTGGGCATGTGAGGGTTTTGAGGCATGCCAGGTCGGTTGCCCTGGGGAGTAAGGTGCTGGTTGGGAGGCTCTTCGGGGGACTCGACTTGATCGCCGCCATCGACGCCATTCTCGTTGCCTGGAGTCGGCTCGGGGGCATTGAGACAGGCCTGGTGACGGTCAGTATATGGTTCAGGGTGGAAGCATATAAATCAACCACTCAATGGGACACAGCAGCACAATTGAGAAAATAATGGTCGCGTACCTGAATCAAGTTCTTGCCCTCGGACTTGGTCACGAGGGGCTGGAGCTTAGGTGTGGTAAAGGTGTAGACAAGACCGGTTTCAGATACCACAAGAAGAAGAACCTGGGTACCTGTAAGAACAGAAAGTTCGTAGGCCTGGCGAGAGAATGAAAGTTAGCGATTATATGCATCGAGCAATGAAATACAACAAGTTTCTGCATAGGAGAGTGAACACGCTTGCTTTGACGCGACCAAGGATAGAAGGGCGACCGGAGAATATCAGAGGTACCAATTTAGGTTCGAATTATGTGCGATGACCGCGTAGAAAAATTACGCGTGATGAATTACACGCGCCTCAGGTCGTGAGGTCGATTATCTTTGCTGGTACAGCAAGCTTGGTGTTGTTGGAAATGCGGGACGTAGAAGCATACCTTCTTCATGATTCCAGCTTTACGCTTGGAAAATGTGATATGTCGACGAGACTTGTCGCTTATAAACTTGATCTCAATCTTGCGACGCTCGCGACTGCCCTTCTCGTCGTCGTCGTCGTCGTCATCACCAGCTGAAGGACGCTGGCGCTTGATGCCGCGAGACTCTGTGGCGTTACCATTGCCAATGTTCTGCGAGTCGTCGAGCTCAGTGGGAGAAGTCTGGTCGTGCTGGTCTGTGATGTCGGCCATGGCGTCTGCGAGTTGATATCCGTCTCAAATGGGCTTGGATTCAATTATCTCAAAAGAGGAAGAGCTCTTGTTTGTATTACCACGAACGAACCGCGACAGGAAGAACAAAAAAAGGTGGTGGAGATACTGCTTTGAGCGTGGTGCCGATGGATCTATACTGTATCTGGAGTGGGAGCGGAGAGAAAATGGAGGGAGCTGCTGTGCACTGCGTTTATTGTCGCAGAAACCTGGTTGGGCGCGCTCTGTCTGGGTTTGGGTCGGGGGGGCCTTTCCTTTTTCTGGGTGCGGACTGTGGAG
>JAALXK010000532.1:0-18449 GCA_012977745.1 Fusarium anguioides | reverse complement strand
GTGGTGGTGGCGCGGCTCCAGAAGGAGATGGAGGAGGTGGTGCCTTTCCAGCGGGACCAGGAGGAGGAGGAGCGGTTCCATTGCCAGCACCAGCACCAGCACCAGGTTGATCCGCAACGTCGATAAAAACACCAACAACCGCAATTTTGGAATCAGCACTCTCCCAAACCATATGCATCTCCATAGCCATACTCTTTCCAGCATCCAAATGCTCACTAGGCAAGTGGAAATGGAATTGCTGAAGAGTATAGCTGGTGTTCTGGAAAGACATGGTCCCCTTTCCGGCGACAACTTCGACCGTGGTACCCAAGTTCTCGAATTCGGCTCCTTCAAGCATATCGGGAATCGCAAGGTTCAGCTGGCTAGCGGGGACCATGGCGTTCGCACCAGGAACCATGTCGATGGGAGATTGGTTAACACCAGTTGAGCATAGAGCGTTGGCTTGAGGATCCAAGCCGACCCAGTTGGTGGGACCCTAAAAGTTGTCAGCTTCACAAACTCCGACTCCAGAAAACATTTACATACGATCTTGCCGGTGTAACCAAATTTTCCAACCTCAACGGTTCCACCTTCAGCACGAGGCTGCAAAAGCGTACCATACGCACAAGAAGCCAATGCCTTTGAGGCAAAGGCCCCAAGGAGGAGAAACTTCAAAGAAATGGAACCAGCCATGGTGCTAGATAACAACAAAGAAAGAATACTTGGCTGTATAAAAAAGAGACCGAAACAATAAAATATTATCCACTAAAAAGAGGCCAGCCTCAACAAGAAAGAAACAGACAGTAAGGAAACAAAAAGGCGAATAAAAAATCGAATGATGATGAGCAAAAATCAGCAGGTTTAGACGGAATCCATTGTTTTAATAGAAAAGTTGCTGGGTCTAAGTAAACAGGTTTACTAGGTGGAGGTTATGAAAATAGCATCAACGTATTAGCTTTGTTTCGTCGTATATGCTTAAGGTAACCTTAAAACCTTGACGGGGGGGACTGGGGAAAGAAAAATCGCGTGATTCGTGCACCAGGTCTTGTCGCGCGATGGGGAGTTTGAGACGGTCCCGGTCTCGGATGCCAAGGATTGTTTTAAGCTTAATTGACGGAGTATAGGTCTTGGAGGGTGGTTATTTAATTGGTATTTATAAGCTGGTTTCTAGCCAAGATTAAATGTTTATATAGTAATAAATGCGTACGAGGTGGTGTATATAATAGTTTCCGGACGGTAAAATATGCACAGGAATGGATTATTGCAAAGGCTGGAATAAACTTATGGAATTGAACTGGTGCTTCACTCATTGCTAATTACTATTACTTGCAATTGACTCTCCACCGTCGCTACCAGTCATACCTATAACGAACAAACGTTGTAATAATACTCAACGCCCGCAATCAATCGCGAAAGCAGTATCTTCAGCGCTTAAGAAGAAAAAAAGACCAGCGTCCAGACTCATCCCTCCAACCGTAGCGGTAACAGGAACCGTTGCAAGGGGTCAAGCTCAAACCGTCTCGCTTACCGAATTTCAGTACAGGGGTACAAGGAAACATCTTTATAGGCTGTAGATAAAAAATCGCGGTAATTGACACAATTGCAGTTAGGTCTGTCTTATTAAATATCCGGTATCATCGATTCTATAAAACTTCGTTTGTTATAACGTAATAATAGATCGTCGAAACGAGTATTGTTCTGTAACTGAAAACTGTTTAGTTTCTGGCTACGGTTTCTGTGCGAAGTCTGGATTCTTTACCTGCAGGGGTACTGGAAGCGCCTGTAGAGATAATTTTATCTTCCACTTAGCCAGTTGTATGTATTTGGAATTTTAAACAAGCTTCAGCTTCACATGCTGGATTATAGATAATCAGATAATCAAATACGATCGAAACCCTGTAGTCTCCCTGACATTAGATGCACAGAGATCGACAACTCTATTCTCGGACATTGCATAGCCACGTCCGGATGTACTTGCTCCGGCTTTGACCGCGTCATGCCCAATGATATCCACAAGGTGACACAATAATTCAAGAGCAGTTGCCTAAAAATGAATTGGGATGGAAACTTGGGGGATTCACGTGTCTAAAATTTATGCGTTTTTGTTCTTCTGGGTTTGAAGTCTCAACGATATTCGAGCCAGCGGTCGACCTGAGATTTGATCAAATGTCACAATGCTAGAAACTCTGCTTACAATCTAACAATAAACAGTATTTATATCTGAAATTGGAAGGTATACTAATAAAACTACTGAAAGTTTTAATATTTTTTCTTTAATTAAGCCTGTAAATAGAAAGCCTGCGCTGAGGATATTGGTAAGTAGCAAGCAGTCTTACCCTAAACTTTATAACTGCAGAGCTTAGACCTTAGACATATTATCGGAATAAGGCCTGATAAAATATTACACAAATAGAATATTGAGACTAAAATCAAACTTTACATAAATACATATTATAATGTAGCCGCGTAATTTCGTGCGCCAGCAGCCAAACAACGTGAACAGGTAGCTCCTATATCTAAAAAATGTAAAGACTCTTCACCTTGGCAAAAAGATAATCAAGACTCTTTTAGAGCCTGTACAATATCCAATCGACGTGGGCCTGATTCGAACAGACGCCTCCGAAGAGAATAGATTTCTAGTCTATCGCATTAGACCACTCTGCCACCACGCCTTGAAGAATGGATGCAGATGATGGAAAATTAGCTGCCCAAGAGACTGGCATGCAGGGATGACACTGGCCAGTGTTTTTCTCACGAGTCAGGGCGTTGTGGTTTGCTGAAATTTTCCGTGTCTCAGTATAATGTGGGTCTGTTGATCACACCAATTTCCGGATATCCTGAGAGCGATACTGTGAGAACGATCATTTTATGCAGAAAGTAAGCATATGTCTTTTTTATCAATACCAAAATCGCCATGTCAATCGACTCGGTCGCTTTTTTCCGTTGTTGGTGTGAATAAGTTCCGGCTAGGCCCGAGCATATTGATGAAATCAAATAACAACAATCTAAGACATCTATCACCCTAGGGTCGGTGTGGCTCAGTTGGTTAGAGCGTTGGTCTCATAGCGAAAGCGTGATTTGATCCCAGATCAGAGTAATCCAAAGGTCGAGAGTTCGAGCCTCTCCACCGACACATCTTTTTGCTGTTTCGGCGATTTTCTCATCCTTTTGTTCAATCTTAGTTGGCATACTATTTTATTTATTGTCTTCACATCTCTGGTAGGTCTTTTCGTCCCCATTCCTGTTTTACCGTTGGGTTCTGAACTGCACGTCCACAGATCCCTGAAAGCCACGCCCGAATCGCCTCAAAATGCGCATACTTCTTCACATCTCTCGTATGCAGGATTTTAATATCTGCGACATCCAATAAGCTTCTCCCATCTCCATCTCTTACATATACATTAGCACCCTCTCCAACTAGTGTTTTCGTGGCAAGCTTTCGACCCGTCCGAACCGCAATATGCAACGCTGTCTCCCCAGCCCTATTGCGTGCGTCAATATTGGCCCCATTACAGATTAGCTCACTAAAAATCTCGCATTGTGTTTTATAGTCGTCATCTTCTGGTAAACTGGCGACGAAAGCCATAAGAACTGTGTTCCCGTCTTTATTGTAATGGTTCACGTCTGCACCAGCAGAGAGAAGCCCTTCAACGAGACCTTTGCGGAGCAATAGCCTATCGTTTGAGCTGTCTTTGTTCTTTTCCTGTTGTTTGATATTTTTGTCATTATGTAAGCTCAAGGTCTGTATCATTGTGTCTGTTGAAAGAATAGCATCTGCAACTAGGTGCAGTCCGTTGCGGCCGTGTCTGTCCTCCATAAACGGTTTCTCACTAGCGAGTTGAATATTTTCTAGGATTCTTGTATAATTCCTGATTGGAGTATCATCAGGTTTGTCTTCTGTGTTCAATAGAGGGACCCGCTTGGTGTCAGTGTTGCTATCAATGAGAACTTCCCCAAATGCATCACGACAAGCAAATTTGTCGGGATCATAAGCGCCCAAGACATTATCCAGAATGCTTTGGTCTTTGATGATTGTCTTTAAAATATGGAAGAAGCTTCGACCGTAAATATCTCGAGTGTAGATGTCGAAATCACGGGTCCTCAAATGGTTGAGTAGTGTTGAAAGCTGTGATCCTTCGATAGCATACTGGATCCACTTGGGGCTCAGAACATGAAGGAAAGTCTGATTTGCTGTGTTCAAAGCCGATAATGCAAAGCTGTTGGCGGTCATAATGGCTTCGAGAGACGTTGATTCAGCTGGAAGTCGGGCTGCTAACAGATGCAATGGCGTGTTTCCAAATGAGTCTTCGACTTCGAGTCGCGGATCAGCTATCGCATGGTGAAACTTCGGTGTTGGCCCTTGTGCTGTTATGTAATCTTCCGACCCAAGCTCGCTATTGAGGCGGCAAAGACAGGTGCCCTTGTCATGCCTCGGCAGTCCCGGTTCGCAGCTTCCTTGCCTCCAAAACAAGTCGTCGAAGCGAAGGAAGTCGCCCGTATCGAGGAGAGGAGTATCAAGGGATGGTGCATCTTTATCATGAAGCCACGAAGCGTGCAAAGAATCATCCGTTTGTATCTCCTCGTCAGTCTTTGAGCGCCAATCCTCTGATGCCACACTGTAAGACCTGGTCAACTTTTGAAATTTTTCTAGATATGTATAATCATAGTCATCTAAGGTCTTTTCAAGCTCTATGAAGTCATTAGAAGATGCGAGCAAGTCTTTGTCAGTCCGAGATAGATGATTTCGAAGTGAGGAGGCTTCTAACTCTTCCAGACGGCGATCCATATCATCCGCAATTCTTGGGTGGAGCCAACGAGGCTGTTTGTCGAACAACTGACACAGGACTTTCTGTGCCGTGTCACTTCCACTAAGACATACATGTCAGCGATTAGAACCTTATAGATAGATAGGGTAGCTGCGAGAACCTACACCGGGTCAGAGGAGAACTTTAAAGCATCAAAAATCCTTTTTAAGGGCAACGTTGTGTAGACATATGCTCTTACAAGTTTCCGTAGCTGAGAGTCCGTCCACAGTGAGGACTGTTTTATATAATTAGCAAACCAAAATTTGCACTGAGGGAAAGACTTACGCTTTCATCATGATTTGACCCCGAGATCATAGATCCAGCATTGGTATTGGCTCTGGTAGTTGCGGTAGCTGCAAATGAGGAGACGCTCGAGGCGCCCGCTATCGACTTGTCGCCCTCAGGCAAGCAGTCTCTGTACGAGTCGAGGAAATCATACGACTGCGAGGGGAGTTGGCCGTCTTGAAGTGTCGTTCGAGGAGATGGAAACTTGATCGAGGCTTGAGAAGTTTGAAGCTTGATATCGGCAAATATGTCTAGTAGAGGAATGACATAGTAACCCATCAGCATGTCTGTTGCGACAAGGTGGCCGTAGACTTCCAATGTTAATGGGTCAACTACCCAAGATCCAGAGTCTCCCTGAACTATTTCTGTTGCATTGTTAGTTTAAGCTTTGATCCTTGATCTGGTTTACTAGCCGGAATCCTTTTTAAGCTCCAAAGTAAACGCCCTTACGAACTGCGTGCCTGGACGAAGAAGTATCTGGCTGAAACAGGGCAGCAGAGTCGCATCCTTGACCCCAGTTGATCCGGTTATGATAGAGACTGGCCGATCGTTTGCCACGTGTGGCAATGAATTTGGTAGAGAGAGAAAGCCTGGTATCTTCCCGGGAGCGGCAAGCATGTTGGGCCTTTGACGAAGTTCAGAGGCGGGAAATTCGAATAATGCCCAGTCTCTAAATCCATTTGTACTGTTAAGGGCCGAGTACATGACAGGTTGCTTCAAGATGGTTGATAGTGGTGAGTGGCCTGCAAGGACTGATCTCGCGTCATGGACTGCTTCAACCGACACGCCCCACTCAATCTCGATGTGTGAACTCTGCGATAGAGGATCGCTTTCGGTGGAGCTTAATTCGGAGCTATCTTCGCAGCTGCTAGTATCATAGGACATGTCCATGTCCTCATCGTCGCCATCACTTTCCATGAGAGCATAAACTCCATGAGCAACGGTCAAACCATAGATGCAACCCGAGCCGGATGCGGTAAGTGGCACATCAATCTGCAGAATGCCACCCATTGTGGACATGATGTCTCCAGTTCCGAGACCTTCTTTGATGATACAGATTGGCATTCCGCAGAGAGTGTGGATAGACTGGTCCCAGAAGCTCCCAGACGTTGGAATACCAATTTCGACACCGCATTGTGTTCTTGGTGAGGTGGCGAAGATATGGACATCGAACGAGGAGTTTGTGTTGTCACTGGGACAGTATATATCTTTCACAAATGATTTACGTAGGAACCTTTTAATTGCATCATGGGCACCGCTCTCATCCGAACAGAATATGACTAAAGAGACCTTGGCGTCTTCAATCGTCGTTCCAAGCATTATGGGCCTTATCGACATGGCGGGTAGTTGTCGTTTTGATCTCGATAAGTACTTCCACCGTTTCGACTTCGTCATGTATTCTGCTAACAATCCACTCAATTGCTCGATAACATCATTTGCGCGCTTCGCAGTCTGTTCGTCAATTGGCTTTGCGATAGGCCTAATTCGGACCGGTTGAGGTAAGATACCAGCGGATAGCTGAGTGTGGGGGCAGGATATTGTTGATTCATTATCGGGGCCAGACTGGCGATCGGAACTTGTCTCTAGGCTTTGGTGGCTGGATCCGCCGTAGCCTGAATCTACCTCGAGGCGATTTGCTGCGGAATCAGGCATATCATCATCCATGGGACACTCGGGTTGCGTATTCTCCACCCTAGATTTGGCTTGATACCTTGAGGCGACGTTGGCGAGTGATTCAAGCGTTGAGGCGGTGAAGATTACAAAACTTAAAGGAGAGGAAATATTACAGTTGAGTTGAAAATAGCCGCCGAGGCGCATGACAAGGCAGATTTGGTGGTGGTGATGGCCAATGAGGAGGCCTCATGGCTTTCAACACCACAGCTGCACTGCCTCCACATGTCTCACATCACTGAAATCAGGCTCTGAGGTTGATAGATATTTTACAGCACTCTTTTCGACTTTTCAGTCCACAAAGAAACTTAAATCCCCAATCAATCCACCCATGTTTGACCTTCCTTCACCATATCCTCTAAAAGATCTCACAGACCGAGATCTTCAAGATCTCGTTCAAGTGTTATGGAACTGGAAGCTTTGCGGTACCTGCAAGGTTGAGCCTGGACAGCAACCATGCTCCCCACGCGCGTGTCCCGGAGTGAGATGGCACAAGATGACACTATTCTTCGATTACTATAAGAAAGTCACGTCGGATTATGTTCCTGACATAGTTGCTGGAGCTCCTCCTGCACTTCGAAACCACAAAGACCTACTTGATATCATACGTCTTCTTAAGGAGAATCCAGATACGAAGAGATCCGAATTGACAACCATGTCCTTTTCCAGTCGGGCTGGAAACCGGATGCCTGTAGCCACAGATCAAAACAGAGCACTTGATCTCGCTTTAAGAGTCATGACAATGATTACATGTTCTCTTGAAGCAAGATCGGTCGACACACTAGAAGCTGGCATACAGCCAATTACGTGGACGTATGACATGACGTGGCCTGAGTTCATCTCGAGTGTGTTTCCGACTACTGACTACTCTGGCTTGGATGAAGGGGCGGCTACGTTTCGACGAATCAACGAAAAAGTCACTGCACGAAGACTATCCAAAGTGGCTCGGCTTCACTTCGTTCCAACGAATGAAATGTCAAATCATCTAAAGCTAAACCAACAGGATGGAACAATCGAACTTTTTCATCATTCATCATTTCTTAAGGAGACTCTCATTGCAAGCCAGTTTGATACTAAGTGGGTACCCTTAAACCCATAGAATCAGCATGACTGACAGTTCTACCAAGGAGCTATATATCCCGAGAGCTCACCATCGAAATTCTGAACTCTATCCAGAGAACCCTATTTCCTTCAACAACAGACACAACAATCCTTCTTCGCTCGCTTATCTCGAAGCAAAAATTAGACCCGGACTGTCTTAGATTCGAACCTTCGACGTATCAGCGGGCTGAAGAGAACACCTCTAGATATTATTACCTCGAGTCGAGACTAGTGGATCTCTATGAAGAACTCGACAGCCCAACACCACGCGGATATCTGGAGAAGTGGCTAGAGAGAAAAAGTGGTGCACGCTATGTCATGATGGCAACATTGGGAGGGGTAGCTATTGCAATCCTACTGGGTGCACTGGCGTTGGCTGTTTCTATCTTCCAGGCTTGGGTGGGTTGGCAGCAGTGGCAACATCCTGTGTCAGGATGACGAAAATAGTATCGTGTATAAAGTCTGCAAGGACAAAAAGGGAATGCCAGACGATTTTGAAATCATCTGTGCCACGTCAAGGGATCGAACCTTGGACCTTGTCATTACTAGTGACACGCTCTACCACTGAGCCAACGCGGCGCCGCTAAGATATCGACGACGAGGTATCGATGCGGACAGACGGAGGTGGAGTGAATTATAGCAGTGTCGAATGCAAAGAATCGAAGTGTCTATTCCTCTCACTTTCAGGTGTCGGATCTGAAGACTCTTGAGGATTGGAAAAATATTCAGGCTGTGTGCTATTAGTATAGAAATACAACAAGAGCATCGAAAGAGACAATGGAAAAACTTGGTTAAAGAAATACAGGATCTATCTGCCATACTATTAGGAAAGAGTAGTGATAACATTGACAAGGATATACTCAAGGTCATAACGCCGAGTAAACAGAGATGGCACTTGACCCTCCAAGGTTTGCCAGTCAATCATATTCAAACCACGAAGTGTAAACACATAGTCCCAATATTCAGGATACCAGCCTGCCCATTCCCAGTCCAAAAATGATGCGTCCGCCACGCACGATGATGTTTCTCAATGAGATATCACCACGCGTGGATACAATAGGACATGGAGCTGCAAGCTGGGTTGCAATCTGGTACCACTACATCGAAAGTTCAGTGAGCCGTTACGGTGGATGAACAAGCCAATCGTGAAAGACTTCGAATGTCATGAAAGGACCACCAGATCGAGTCATCATACTGGGAACAATGACGCCTTGTCCATCAAAACAACCGAGATATGTACACTTCAGAGCGCGCATCTGAGAAATGTATTCCTTAAGCTGAGCCAATGTTTCCGTTCGCTCTTGTGGTTGGAGCGAGGGCTATGCTTCTTTCAATGCCTGGCCTTCGATATACTCCATTTCGATACGATCCTAGTCGCTGCTCATAACTGTAGGTACGGGAATTGTTGTATGCTCTTTCACAAACTTCAAAACCAATGCCTCGCTTGGTTCATTGTTGATGCCCATACCATCAGGACGCGTGGTGTATTTGGTGATTGATGGTGTTGCCGTGTCGGACTACCTTGCGATGAAGACAATTGTAAATAAGCTCGCCATCTGGATACGGAGCTGGCGTTCTCGGTGGCGGTGGAGAATCTCCGAACATGGCGATTTTCTTACCTCTTCCTTCCATCTCTTGGAGGCGATTCGTTTTATTAGCTTTCTTGGTTCAGGAAATGGCTGGTGTTTGAACTTGTGAGGGAATTTTATCTGTTGGTTGATGGACGATGACAAGCGTATTGGAAGAAAATCGGGTAATTTCTTGACATATGAAATCCGCCACTGGGATCCATATCCGCACTCATCAAAAAAGTCATAACAAGTCGCGGTAATGCGGGCATATCGCAAGACGGGGCTCTGAAATGGCTAAAAGATGTGGGAAAAGCCAAAAAGAAAGCTGACAAGACTGGGATTCGAACCCAGGCCCCTTTCGAGACTGCGAATCGTTACTAGTTCGAATCGAACCTGAACACAGCGCCTTAGACCGCTCGGCCATCTTGCCTTATGATTGGATACTGCTGTTGAAACTAGCATGGTACATACGTAGCTTAGATAGAAGATGATGCCAAGGATCTGCAGAAAGTACCGAGGAAGTTCTCTCAGCATTCTGGAACAGTCATTGTCGTGCTCATTCTAAGTTTGGCAAAAGGCGGTCGGATAAGTTCCGAGGTTTGATAGAAATCCAGAAAAGACCCAATCTTTTGAGTTTCTGTTGTGCAACCCAAAGGTCAAAGCACAAACGTTGGCAGGCCGATTATTTGTCAAAAAACGTAATTTGGGGCTGAAGCTCAAAGAAAACAGTAATAGGTCATATTTAGAATATGATAATTAGTAAGAGACTGAACCAAAAACAGCCCTTGCCTTTTCATCCCACTGAAGTGGCGTCACTTTCTATCAGGAATAGAAAATACCCTACGCCGGCAGTGCGAGATGCACGCCTCGTTTTCGAGTCATTAGAATAGGTTAGATCACTGGCCTCAATCTCCTCATATTCAGCTTTGGCCCTGTGCGGATACTATTACATAAAGGATGCAAGGTGCCAGAGAGTCATGCATTCTTGTCGCTTAATTTTACTAACGGCACTTGAGTCTGGGCGTGCGTTGGCCGTTCAATATCATGACGCCTCTCCTTAATCTCGCATGGGACGGCTTGGCTCGCATGCAGTCAAGACATGTGGATCATGAAATTATCCCAGTCCAGATGACGATCATGATGCAAGTTCAGGCACGGCAATCGATGAGACCATACAAATTAAATATGTACAATTAGATGAATACATAATGAAACATTTCTGCGCAACGCTATTGTATGCGCGCGAGATGTAGCTATACAAGCTAAACAGCGTTGGTCATAGACCTCAAGAATCAAAAAGATCAAAGAATAAACAATATAAGAAAAAGACCTTGAGAATGCTGATGATTGTTGTCATATACTCCATCAGATCAATCATTATCGTAGAAGCAACGGCGTCAGTTACAATGCTCACGACCACTGCTGAGCTTTACCCATACCAGGAGGGGTGAAGCCAGACAGCTTAGGCCACTCACCCAGACGTCCTGGATCACCACCAATTCGGATCCAGATGGCGTGCGAAGGAGTAGGTCCATCAAGCACAAACATCTGGTGCCATCCAGGAGGGCTGATGAAAGCATTGGGAGGAGACTTCACAGTGCAGGTCTTACCGCTGCAGGAGAACTCAGGGAACAGAGTGCGTTGACCCATGCTGACACCGTGGGTAGCACCAACGGATGCCATGATAGAAACCTTCATCTTGGAAGCGCCCTCCTCGAGATCAGAGGTGAGAGTGAAAGTGTAACTCTCCCCATAGACCCAGTCACGCTCAGCGATGGTGAAGTTAGGTTGAGTAGCGCCAGAGAGGAGATAGTCAGGCCAGAAGTACTCAATACGTTTCTCCTGAGGGTGCTTACCCTCATCCTTAGGGTCGGAACCAGAGACAAGAACCTTTCCGTCGCTGAGAAGAACAGCTTCAGAGTGGTACATGCGAGCAATGGTGGTGTTGGCCATGACAGTCATACGCTGACCCAGAGGCTGAGAAGGATCGTACATGACCGCGTTGTAGTTGGAGTTATCAGCCAGGCCGAAGCCACCACGACCGACTTGAGCTCCGCCGAGAATGAGGGAGCGGCCATCGGGGAGAGCGACCATGTTGGGCATGACACGCTTGGAGGGCATACGCTCGATAGTCCACTCAGCACCAGGAGTATCAGGAGCCATAGTGACACAGTTGTCAAGAGCATCATTGCCAGGCTCATGGGTAGTGCCACCACAGATAAGAACCTCCAAAGGATCACTGTAAGGAGCATGTTGAGGCATGAGCATCATTGTACCTTGGAGAGGGTAGTTGCGACCAGTCAACGGGTTGTTGATCTGACCAGGCATATCGGGAAGCTTCTTGATAGACTGGAAGTCAACCTGAGAAATGATACGGGACTCGTTGAACTGAGTGAAGAAGATACCGCCAGAGGGCAGGATAGCCATGTGAGGGTAAGAGTTGGTTCGACCAATCTTCTCAGCGCGCTCAAGGTAGTCAAGGTAAGTCGACTTGGTAACACCAGGAGGATGAGGGAGAACTTCAGCGGAGGGAACAATAGGAGCGTCAGAACCAGACTCTCCACCCATAGCAAGAAGGGAACCGTTGGAAAGAACCATGGCAGTGGGATACCAACGAGGATCAAACAGACGAAGCTGCGAGTAATCCTCCTCCCAGACATTGGTACCATTGTCTTTTCCTTGAGGCGAATCAGGAGTGAAGAAACGAATACCATAGACTGACTCAGCGGACCATCCACCAATGTTGATAATACGGCCAGCCTTGTCAGGAAGAGTGAAAGAAGCAGAACAGAAGACATCAGTTTTGAGAGCAAGTTCACGATACTTGTTAGTAGAGTAGTCAAACTCAAACGAACCCTCAGTGTTATCATCAGATGTACCATGCTTCTCAACGAAGACGACCTTGTCGTTGATACCGACAGAGCTGATCAGAGGAATAATAGGAGATGTAGAGAAGTGGTCATAGCGTCCTGCAGCTGGACCAGAAGCGTAGTGGAAGGTGTTTAGAGAAGTGCCGGTCCACTCGTAATAGCTGATATGATTTCCCGCGCCGCATGTGTAGTTGCGGTTACCAGGACAGGCCATGCTGCAGAAACTATCGTCCTTCCAGATATCGCCTTTAGCCTCGACAGCCTTGAGATCGCCACAGACGCATTGGCGACCGTATTCGACGCCACCAGCGGAGTAGCCGAATTTCTGGCAGCGAGCGAGACAGGTTGGGACTGTCATGTTGCTTGTGGCGTAGCTGCCTGCATCCTCATACAGCCACTGGAGAACGTAAGGGTTGTTGTTGTCAAAGACACAGCCCTTGTACTCCCAATCGCCGGGGAGGTTGTTCTTCTGCGGAACGGGGATGGGGTAGATCTCAAAATCTCCGTTGGAGTAGAGAGATAGACGATTACCAGCACCGCACATCTGATCGCTATCGCCCTTGCAGGCCATGTTGCAGTCAGACTCTTTAGTCTTGGAAGCAGCATTATTGAGGGCATTGCCACAATAGCATTCCTCAGCATACTCAACTGCAGCAATTTTGAAGCCCTCCTTGATACAAGTAGCGATACATTTCTGAGGAGTCATAGAAGATGAGGTACCAAATTGGGAGAGGGCACGACCAGGTGGGTCAATGTAGCAACCACGGTAGGACCAGTCATCGGGGAGATCAGTGGCGACAGGGCCAGAAGTAGCAGCAGCTGACTTTGTAGCTGAAGCAGTCTCAGTGGGTTCCCCCGAAGGCACAGCAGTACCTCCAGCAGAAGCCTTACCAAAGACACTGAGTCTATCACCAGCACCACAAGGCTGATCCTTATCCCCAGTACAAGCCATACTACAATCAGACTCTTTGGTCTTAGTGGTAGGCCTCTTACTGCCACAGACTGAAACAAACTCATCAATCACAATTCACATCTCCTGTACGAGATTCATCACTTACAGCATTCCTGAGCATACTCCATACCAGCAAACGCATAGCCAAGACCTGCACAGTGATCTACGCAGGTCTCAGCGGTTAGACCAGTAGTGTCATAGTGCACAGGCCCATCGAGCGCCCGCTTTGAAACATTATCGATATAGCAGCCAAGGTACGACCACCCTTCTTTGGGGGTTTCGGGAGGGGTGAGATCCCTGCGAACGATAGCGCTCGCAGAAGATAAGTGAAGGAACGCTGCACTGAGTGCAGCAAAACGAAGAAAGGACATAATGGAAAAAAGAGAGTGGCGTAGGCAGGTTAACGAGAGTCTGGAAGCAAGCAGTGAACGAAAGTGATGTATTGTTGCGAGAAAAGGGTCAAGGATCTCTAAGGATTGCCCATGCAGAAGCACAAGTGAGATTGCGGCACCTTGCCTCTATATCAGTTGGAGACAAGACAAGACACGGCTCAGCCCTTTTCCTCGGATATATCACTCCCACATCCCTTTTCGTTTAAAATCTCCCCCTTTGTCTAGTATCTCGTGTTCAATAAGTCTGGTCAGACCATTTCCTTCTGACTCCAAGACAATAAGATGCTTACTACTAAGCACATGAACGACGGTGGGTGAGAAATCATGCGGGTCTACGGGCGCGTGTGCAGGCAGTATCATACAGTTTAAGGGGACATGATTACGAAAAGAATTCTTACAGGACAGTTACGCCAATATGACTCCAGTGTGCACCACGGGGTCTAGATTGCCGAGCCCGACTTGGCAGTTTGCATTGTTAGACTCTTTTTGCCAGCGCAACCTTTGGATGTTACCTCCGTCCTGAGGAGGGGGGTCTGAGCGGAGGAGAGATGGGCTGGAAGGGTTTCTTTGATCGACAGGGTCAGGGTCGAGATCTAAGCGGCTGACAGCGGAGCACACACTGCTAATCTCTCGATCTTGTGTGAGTGGGTGCAACATTTCGTAACAATCCTGTTTAGGTGTGGCTTGCGGCTGGACTCAAACAACCTGGCAAATAGTTCTTGGCAGCCAGGGCACCCTCCGAGATGCTCCAAAGTGGATATCCGATGCAACGTTGGTGGACTAACCGAGGCGAGAAAAGCCCTGTTTTTGTTCTGCTCACTGCAGGCAACCCAGCCAGTTTGAGTTTTTTTTCTGTCTTGGCCGCATACTCCAAAAACACGAGGCTGCAATCAAAAGTTCTGCATGAGACAAGACGGGATTGGATACTGCATTTCGCTAGCTGCAGCATCATCAAACTCTTTCCAGCGCTTAGCGACGACGATACCCAAGAGAATATTTCTCTTGGCGGAGATTTAATTCAAGGCTTAAGCTGTGCTATTATTGTTAAGCGGTTGTATTTTAGCGCCCTTGTGTTTAACCACACACGCTACGGAGATTTTAGCCCTGTGAATCAATAGTTTGGGAGCTATAGACAACGAACGATATGCCCGTTCACATATACCTACTCCGTACACGTCACTAAACTCTCTAAGCCGAAGGTCTGTGCCGAAGGTGGCTTGAGCGGTAATCTTTTTAATTGATACTCATATTATACGATTGGGCATTTCGTCCGTTGGCTGCAGTGATGAAATGCAGTCAGCAATCAGGGGCAAGACGTTAGTAAGACGGAGATGCATGAGCAAATCTGGAACATTATCCGATGCGATGCTTACGCTGGAGATACAGATAGATCGAATAGCCTGAAAATGACAGATAACGGAATCGCGATAACCGCCAATTAGACATCTATTGTAAGATTTTAGACCCAAACGTTGAATGTAAGATTAAGGATAACCTTGATTGATCGTATTTACGCGACAAAGATAACGAACACTAGACTATAGACATTATTCCGTAAGCTGAGATACCGAAAACACACGTGTTGGATGTAACCACTCAGCATGCACCCTCCTGCCACATCTTAACAGACTTGACAATCATTCCTCTATCCTTAACAGGGCCCCATGTAGGAAGCCAAGTATCATTAGCCTTCCAAAAGTCACGCATAGGTGTCTCACTGCTATCAGCCCAGGGTTTATCCCCGATCGCATCACTGGTAAGAGAAAAAAACGTGTTAGCCAAGGACTCTCCCCGCAGTGGATGAGATCGTCAGATCCATGTCAGATCAACGTTGTAAAGGAAATGGAGTAGATGGAAAACAAACGTACGGAAACCAGCCATTGGTACCCCCGACTGCGACATTGAGGATCAGATAGAAAGATTCGTCAAAGGGTGTGTTTTTGCGACCGGTGCTGCTCCAGGGATCGACGGGGATGGAGCCGTTGATTGACTCGCCTGCGAATTCACCATATGTCCAGAGGTTTTTGTTCTTGGTGAAGTCGAAGAATTGAACTTGCTGGTAGATGTTAGTGCTGTTTTTGCGAAGCAATGGGATAAACGTACTCGAAGACGGCCATCAAGCCAGGTAAAGAGATACTTCTCACTCCACTCGAGACCATAAACATGGAAGCCCTCGGAGTAAATAGTTCTCTTTCCACCCCATTCACCATAAGCTCTTCTCCAACGATCATTCTCCGTAGCAGTACCCCAATGAAGCGCCGAAGAAACAAGGTTATTTCCCATGGGGTACTTTCTTGCATCATTGCCTCTACTCTCGGCGATGTCAATCTCACCAGATTTAGGCCATTCGCCATAAACCTCATCCTGGGGCATCATCCAAATAGCAGGCCACATCCAATCACCCTTTGGCATACGCGCCGTGACTTCAACACGACCATACTTGATGGTCTTTTTACCCTTTGTGTTGAGACGTGCTGAGCGAACGGGGTTGATGATTTGACCGAGTGTGGCGTTACTACGCGATGCGCAGGGCCAACGGTCTTGGTTCTTCTTTATGTCCTTTGCGGTACATTTTCCCCAGGTTTTGCTGTTGGTGGTCATGTTGACTGTGAAGCCATTGAGGAGCTGATCGCGGGTGATGTCAGTGCTCTCAAGGGTCATTGTAGGGACGATGTGAAGGCCTTGTGAGTCGACGTATGAATTCGCCTTATCGTCTGTTGTCCAGTCAAATGCGCCTGTACCAAATCCGTTCATTTGCACTTCATGGTTCCAGTTGTTGAGGTTCTGGAAGGTGTCGTCCATGACGAGGCAATACTCATGGTTGGGAACACCAGTGGTTTCTTTCCAGCAGAGATAACCACCGATTCCTGATGATGTTAGTGATTGAGGTGAATATCAAAGGGATAAACTTACCGAGACCGATGAAGATGCATGTGTAGAAAATGGTGCTATCCCAATTCCATTGCCTCTTCTTCTCTGCTAGCCATGGCTTCTCAAACTCGCCTTGAAGACGACTACTCTTGAAGCGACGACGAGGCCCAGATACTACCGAGCATTAGTAAACGCCAACAAAAAAAATAAATAGAAATAGTAAACATACTCTCATATGAAGAAGCATTTCTCGGTGTCAAACGTCGCGATGCTACTGATTCAGCAGCAGGCGTCGCAGCAACTGGGGTAGCGAATGGATTCTCCGTAGACTCAGCTGCAGGCGTAGCAAAAGGATTAACCCGCTGAGAGGAAGAATCCTCAGCGGTCGTGGCAGTCCTCGAGCCTTCCATTACAGAACAGAAAAGTGGAGATTGCCAATGTAAAATTAATCAGGGAAAATGAGACCAGGGAGTGAAAAGAGAAGCGGAATTAATTATTCTGTTCAAGGCGGTCTTTGTTAAATGGAAATCACCTTTTTCTTTGTCATTGTTTCGTAGTCAATGTCAAAGCACATTCACAAAGTCTTGTAAGTACTTCGTACACCAAGAATTACGCGATAAACTCTGCGCTTGGGTCCAGACCAGGTATGTATGTGACCCCTGCCTTGTCCCGTAAGCTCATAATCATCTAATCTTTTCACATCATCCACATCCCAACCAAGCTGAAATGCAAGTCCAACAACGTGGCAAGAAAGTAATCGATCGTATCGTAAAACAAACAGAGGAAGGGGAAAAAAAAAGTGTTGAGGCCGTTAACTTAGTGCCTGATTATTCCTCCGAAAAGGCTGCCACGCTAGGAAGATAACATCGGTGGCACAAAAAAGCGCCACGAAAAAGTATGTCAGCATTATCATTCGTCGATACCAAATAAGGCTCTGCGGGCCGAAGCATGGATATTTTAATTTATTTGGCCGAGTCAAACGGTCAAGCTAAGGAACCTTCCGCAAATGGACCATGCAGGTTTCATATGCAATGTTACCAGCCAAGCAAGCCACTAGATATTAAATAGGAAGCTAAGTCCCGTAATCCTAGGCTGAAAGAACTTACATCCTTGGTTAGAAGAATCAAATATCCTTGATCCACACTCAAGCCTACCCCTGCAGCCAAGAGATTTTGACAAGGGATAGGACATACATACGTTATCTCTGCACTCTAAGTCTAACACTCTACAGAGTATGTATTGTTCGTATTAGCCGCCTGTATCAACCAACCCAACCAGCGTTCGCGAAACGGTATCCGGCCCGCGGAAGACGCTATTCCCTAAACATATCAGACTATGCTATCTATCCTACCTTGCTAAACAGAAGCGAGTTGTGCTTATAGGTTACAATCATCTTCAAGTCGATCACTCTTTTCTCTTCGAATCATTGGATATTACACGTGTGTGACGATATCACTGCCTAAATACACGTGCTTGTATCGCTTTGTTCTAATATTAGCGTAGAAGGCCAAGACCAAGATATCGCTGGTTTAATTAAACGCCGCACAACTACATGACGCTTCTGCGACCATGCTCGTAAAAATAATACCCACTTATTGTTTTTTTTGTCTTTCTCCTCTTGTTCGCTACCCTGACCTTGACCAGTTGGCCGTGATATCGTGGCCACGTCTTGTCACTATCACAAGCAGGATCCATAACTGTCAGCTCAAAGCCTTGAGGATGTTTCTTATCATACAGCGGGTACAGTATCCTCTCCGCCTCATCGTTATGGTTACTCTACTACTGTCAGTGCTAATGTATCAGCTCTCGCTAGATGTGACTAAACTCGGAACCTTCTCGGAGCCCGGATATACCCAGGGGGCTGGGCTGGGCTGGACCTGATGCGGCGACGGACAAGGTGTTGCGTTTGTGTTACGTGCTGATATGCATGGCTGTGGTTGTCCCAACAAACA
>JAALXK010000531.1:0-22830 GCA_012977745.1 Fusarium anguioides | reverse complement strand
GGGTTAAGGTTTGATGGCAAAGTTTGTGATCAATAGTAATGGCGCTTCAGGGTGCGAACTTGCTGGCTATATCCATCCTTAAGAAAGACAATGGATTGTCATGTTTTTCAACTGGTATCAAAGAAGTTCCATAGTACGATACGAGTCACGGTTTCACATGCTGTGATTATAGACAATCTAACATAATGCTCTTGATTTTGTGGATGCAATTGCTCAAAGGTAGAAACCTAACTGCAAGCATTAGGTAGTACTGAAGCTTATCATTTTATTTTTGTCCATAAGATAAATCAAAACAAACAGATCTATGTTTCACTCACTCACTCTACCTACCTATTTATTGAAGGCCCTTGGAATGCTCACCTGCCAAGAAGAGCACTCACTGTTCGCTTGCTCCAGTCCAAAGTTTATTTCAGTTTCAACCTGCCTTACCCAAAATATGGTCCGTGCGCACGCGACAACATTGAATATGTCCATCCACCAATGACTATCATCGCCATCAATATCGCTTGCCTCTGGTAATTGAGCCTCAACGTCAATTTCAACTCCACCATCACACAATCGGACCTCGTCTGCTTTGGCAGGCCTCGCACATCACAGATCCTTGAATGAAGCCTCTCTGATAAACCCTGAGAAGGTTCAGGGAGGGGGCTTTCGCATGTCGCGATCGCGCGCGGGCACTTGTACCGACATGACAAGCTTGTTTGGGCTGTAACATCCCCTCAAGCATCAGAAATACATTATCGCCTCACTTCGCCTCTCTGTCGCGCCGAGGCCCTGTTGTGATACGTATTACAGTGTTACTCAAGCCAGCCTCAGGCCGCTTGTTCAAACTCGCTGCTCTTGGGTCGTATCCGCGCCCAAACTCCCATCCGTCCTGCTGACCAAGGCGCCGTCACTCTACTTTGGCACCCGCAAGTGTTATAGACGCCACAGCGCTGATCACACTGTGTCTTCTTGCCATTGCTTGATAACAGGATAGTGTCCTGTGTTGGTTGAGGCTGTTCTTCACAAATTTTACTTCATTCATCAGTCATGCCTAACACGGCTCCTGGCCAACCTCGGCCGGATGAGGCTCGATGTTACAACTGCGGCGGTTCTGGTCACTGGGCTGTCGCATGTCCAGAGCCTACCAGAGAAACTCCCGCGTAAGTATCCAGCTCTCCAGGTCTGCCTATGGCTTTAGCCCTTTCAGACATTAACCTGTGTATAGTGGCCTCGCAGCCTGGAGGAACGCAAACACGCCTGGGCATGGAGGCAACAGGGAGCATCACGGCGGATCCAAAAAGTCAAAGGGGCCCATAATCACCAAATACACGCCTGCGCCTGTACCGGCACCAGCTCCAGGCGTGGCTCGATATGGTCCTCCTCCAGGATATGGTCCTCCACCAGCACCCTATCC
Organism: Fusarium anguioides; assembly: GCA_012977745.1. Classification (NCBI taxonomy): domain Eukaryota; kingdom Fungi; phylum Ascomycota; class Sordariomycetes; order Hypocreales; family Nectriaceae; genus Fusarium; species Fusarium anguioides. The sequence continues at coordinate 21,431 of JAALXK010000531.1, read as the reverse complement.
CGGGGGTACTCCCTCCTACCCTCCTCATTACCAGACTTACGGATCTTCAGCATCTAACTATGCACCTGGCTACTCGCCTCCAGGTTACTCTCACTCATATCCCACACCTTCGTATGGCGGCCTTCCCCCAGGACTTCCGGCACCTCCTCCTAGACCTCCTGGCACCTATGCTCCCCCTCCTCCGCCTCCGCCTCAGCCCCCAGCGCAGTCATCTTCATATCCACGCCCGTATGGACCTCCTCCACCTCGTCAAGACCACGTACCATACGCTCCACAGCCTTCTCATTATCCTCATTATCCCCCACCCGCTTCGACACAATATGGGCAACATGCTCCACCACCATCATATCCTCCTCCCTACCCTTCTCACAGCGCCCCCCCAACATATGGGCATCCTCCACCTTCTCGACCTCCCATTCCGTCACCGGCACCACCTATACCACGCCCGAGTCGATCATCAGCTTCGCCTTCTGTACCACGCCAAAATTCTGCCTCAACAACATTACCTTTACCTGCTTCCTTACCCCCCAAACCCCCTTTACCTCCAAAACCACCGCAGCCAAATCAGCATGGGCAGTCTAATAGGGGTCGTCGGGACTTTCCTGACCACTCTCGTGACCATCGAAACAAGCGTAAGAACGACCGGCACTCCCGTAATCACGACAATCGACAAAAGAAGAACCAACCCCATACTCGGCAAGATCAGAAACCACAAGACAACAACCGACGCCCTGATCCCACGGCCCCCAATCTTCCTAAACGTGTTCCATCTCCTAAACAAGTTGAGGAGAACGCTTCGGCGAATGTCACTAAGCAAAAATCAAGTACACCTGTTGTATCACCTGAAGTTAAAAAGGTTCAAGTTGAAACTCCGAAACCTGATTCGTCACAGAGACCTGAAACAATACCCGATAAAGTCACCGAAGACGAGTGGGAATGGGAGAAAAAGGCCATTTTGAAAGAGCCAGAGCCGCGCCATCCACCAGATGAGGTTGGCAAGCCATTGCCTGCAGAATATAATGATGAGGTGCTTCTTCCTAGAAAATGGGATGCGAAATGCATCGAGTCGGACTACGTCCAAGCTGACAATATCGAGGAATATGTCAAGCCAATACACGAAACGCCGTATTGGCCAAAGATCGAACTAGACCCCGCGTTCGTACGAGATGGCAAACTTCCTAGCGGAGATCCCGTAGCTGAGCTCCCACCACGAATTGACGAGAAGGCTCGGAGTGAAAGCTCCGAAAGTGGAGAGGTCCATGAACAACATGCCCATGCCAAACGAGGTCGCTTGGATGACGATAAATCTGCTGAGCGACCATTGAAGAGGCAAAGGTCTCGAAGCTCTTCAAATGAAAACCGTAAAGGATCACGCGACCGGCATTCGCGTTCACGCGATTCGTATGATACCAAGAGGCGCAGATCACGTCGAGACAGCTCCGAACGCCGAGCAGCAGGGTTTCGTAATGTCGATGACCATCGACGATCTATAGATCGTTATCATCGAGATCGGGATAGAGACCGCAGCCGTGGTCGTGGCCGTCGCCGTAGTCGCAGTCGCAGTCGTAGCCGCAGTCGAACACCAGCCTCACGCAATTCTTCGGTATCTGTTGCATCATCAGGATTGGATTCCTTGGAAGCCGAGTTATTGGGACGAGATACCAAAGCGAAGACTCCTGAAGAATCCCCAAGGCGGAAACCGTCTATGTCGGGACTCAAGCCCAAGCGCCGCCAGACGAAGCTTGATTCCGCTTATAGGTAAGCAATGGTGGTATTCTGAAAACATTCTCATCTAACATCGGACAGCCGTCGTTGGTAGGCTCACTTCACGACGCTTATGCCTACCTTGATATTCCTCTTTCTCAACCCGAACTGGTACTTAGTATTTTCTTTCTCTCGTTCCCCGACTTGGAACCGCAACTTACGTTGTAAAAGTTCCATGTATCTAGGCCAGGCACATTCCCTCTCTTTTTTCCTTTCACTTTTCCCGACACAGGCTATGCTTCTTCGTCTTAGAATTCTTAGAATGGCGCTTGGGTTTCGGGGTATTATTGACGATCTTCATGACCAAGTTGCATGGCTGGCGTACAATTCACGAGGTATGCGTGGATCATTCTTAATCTTACTATCTTTTATTGGTCCAATCCTATCCAACATCTCATTGTCCATTCTGATCTGTGCCACTTTGTTGGCTACTCATGATATTGATCATGGTTTGTTGGTTCGCCATCTGCCAACATAGTGTGCCTGGCCGTTCCTCTACACACTTTATATCCATTTGCTCCACTCAAGTGAATACTCTGATGCCCAAGTCTTTACAACTGAAGGTGAGTATCTAGCCATTGCCGCCGACCCAAAGCAAGCAGATTGTGTACACCTGCATGGCTGTGTAACACATACTTCAGGTTCAGTTCTACAGTCACCGTATAACAGAATAATTGAGTAGGTGATATGTGACCAGGTAGTGGTTGTTGACAAAGTCTAGGTAGCCATATAGCAGGCTGTACGGCTATTACGGTATGGAATGGAATGTCAAGGCCTGCCGTGTCCCTCTATCGATTCAAGGTAGAAGCTAACTCTGCAATCATGCTGTGGATAGACTGCCGACACAGCTCTCTGACTCATAGACACATTGTAAGCTTTATTGGTAGCCAATAGAGGACCCCTGGTATAGTACAACCAGCAGTTTCTATTAAGCGAGCAACTGAAGCCTCAAAGTGATCGCTCGGTAACGAGAAAGAACAGAGGCTTAGAGATATTGACGGTGTATATATCCTGGCTCGAACAAGCTGCAATGTACTTGCACACTAATCTTTGCTACCTGCTAAGATATTTATTAAAAAGTTTGTAGTTATGTCCAAGGAAAAGCAATAGAACTTGGTTTAACGTTGGTTCCACTTTTCACTATCTATTCCGTTATCGCTCTCCTGCATGGACATTCAACTGCCCCTGTTAGGTATCATGTATGTTGGAAACTCCCGTCTATAGTCACTTGTGCAACCAACTCACTCAGATCCGAATTGAGATGAGGGGGTGAGGAGAAAAGAGAAAAATTTGAACCAACACACTGCCGTGTCACCCCGTCGCAGAATGAGAGCCACGCTCTACTACACGTGTGCAACCCGCCAAATTCTTGGTCGTTATTTCGCTCAGAAGCCAGGCTCGAATGGGCGACCCTCGCATGCGCCAAAGGTGTCAGGTGTCTCGGCCGAGATTTCAAGCTCAAGCCGCTTTGGACAAGCTGCATGCTTCTAGTTCTTCCATCACTGTGGAGACTGTCCAGGACCCTGAACCTTGGGTGTCAGATCCTAGCAGGACAAGCATCAGGACTGCAGGCCGTGGACAATAGACGGGCCGTTGTCTTAAAGACTCGGCTCATCATGATAGACAGGTTGAAGAACAACGAGGAGATCAAGTCAAGTGACATATCGCGAAGCTAATATGGACAAAGGCCACGTCGTATGAAGGTGGGTCTGCTGATAAATCCCTTGTCCAGAAAAGGAACCTTTGTTGATTCCGATGAAGCCATCGTGAGATTCGACGAGTCTAGAACCGGCATTTGCGAAATAACCATCCCGACGCCCAAACACCTCTATATTCTCTAGCACTGCACTATGGACAGCTGGTCAAAACACATGGTGCCTCTAACTTATTAGCTAATACTTTAACTCCGAGCTTGCAACCGAACTGAACCCTAGAAAGAAGCACAAGACTCGACTTTTCGCTCGACGCTAAATCACACCGCAGTGACAGAAAGTATGGACTGGGTCCAGAAATACCCTGTAGCCAAAAAAGAACCAACCAAATAAACATCATATCATGTTAAACAATCAAGTTCTCAAATCCCATCCCACGTAGATCATGCAGCCAGTTGACATTATCTGAGCCACGCGTATCCTGCATTGCCCAAGTTGCCTTGAGCATTTCAATTGCCGTAAAGAGATACCCCCATGGACATATTTGCCAGATCGACAAAAGCCGTGTCAGTGTCCATGTGCGTTTTTCAGGGTCTCGTGTCTCAGCCCCTGCAACAAAGGTTGGCCACGAGGAGGCCTTAAAGTATGGGTCGTTTTCATCGATGGCGGCTAAATTTTTCAAAACGTCCGCCAGCAGAAAATCGGTATCGACGGGCCGCATTGTCCGAACTAGCGGTAGCGCTTGGAGGATGTACAGACATGCTGCTGACCGGTGTGCTGCAGCTAGACAGACTCGGCTCTCAAGATCCTGAACGAGGTTGTGTTGTCGTAAATAGTCTGCCCAGGCTAGAATATCAACAGCAAGAACCTCGTCGATAAGAGCCATGGCTTTGTCCGCCACTCCTAAAGATTGATCTGTCCAGGGCACTTCATGGGACAGTTCGGATGCAGAAAGGATGATGTTCAGAATCTCGGGAGGGCAGGACAAGTAGCTTGTTAGTTCCACCCGTTTCATAACGGGCAAAAACTGGAAAGCCTGTCGTGCAACACGGGCTGCAAGTCCCCCAGATGTCAAAGTTGAGCCCAGAATGTTGTAGCTTTAAAACAATCAGTATCCACTATGAGTACAACAACAACAACTGAACTTACATGAAGCTGTCAGTGATGACACGGTCCCGCAACATTCTACTAGATGCGTCGGGGTTGCTATCCGGGTTGAGCAATGCCATGATGCTTGTGGCGCCTTCGAGGTGGGCCCTCCAGCTCTGGTTGTCCGACTTGTCCAGATCAATCAAGTCAAACTTGATAAAAAAGTGCATGGCGGCTAATGCAACTTCGCTACCTGCTGGGTCAAGGGTATCGAGCACCTCCCTAAGGTGGCTCATGGCCTTTTGCTTCGCCGTCAGGGCATCGATAAGAGCCTTTCGTGTTACGAGATCTTGTGAACGCAGCAAAGAAAGATAACCCGCCGGGTTGTTGAGGCCAACGGGGATCTCGCTTACACGGCGGAAGATATTGGACCAATGGATTGCTGAAGTCGCAACAAGAATCTGTAGAAGGAGTGGGTGTTTCCGCGTCAAGGGTATCAACTCGCGAAAAGGATTCTCAGGCGTGTCTCTGACTACAAGATCTTTGCAGACCCTCTCACTGACTGGAGTCTGCATTAGCATAGGCTAAGAAAAAGACACTTGGAGCCAAGACTTACAGTGCGATAGGTAGTATCTTGATGTGTGGTCAAGGTCCTGGAACAATGGATCTGTCAGTGCAGCAGGAGAAGGCCAGGGTATGCTAGGATCGTTCGGAGAGGAGTCCTTGGAATCTGGTGGGGTCGGCTGCTGTTCCTGTTGCTGATTATACTCCTCTGCCTCTTGAGCAGCCTGCTGAGCCTGTTGAACCAAACGCGCCAACGGATGCTGGTCACTATAGTCGGGTTGCGGACGGTCATGATGGGCCGGGCCTGAGCCCGGGCCCGGTTGATGGCCGGTAGGTGAGACAGAGGCGGAAGCATCAGCATCGTCGGGCGGTCTCCGACCAGGAGGTGGATTGACATTGCCGTGAGAGTCAATACCTTGGGTCCAGACGAAGACCTTACCATACCCGAGGCATTCCTGCCCTGTAACCGCACATTTGTGGCATGTCGGCCATGAGCGGTCGCAGCGCAGGCGTCGACGACGGCAGTTGTGACACGGTTTGGTGTTGCTTGGCGGCATGCGCCGGGTGCTGACAGAGCAGCTTGACAGCTACAGAGGGGTCTTGTGCTGTGCTTGGTAGTCGAGTCCTAGGATTTCACTAGGTCCAGGTCGTGCTCGGGGCTTTTTGTGGCGGGCGAGACAGCGGTTTGGATGTAACAAGCGAATCGTTACAGAAGGTTCATGGTGGACTGAGACAAAGAGATTATATCGTTGTCGGTGTAAGCGGGGGATGACTAGACTTTTGATTACAACAAGGTAGTGAGTGAGTGAGCGATGGTGATGATGAGTAGAAAAAGATTGTGACGGAAAGAAATGTAATGGAGTTATGGAATGTTAGTTAAGATGGAGGCAGGTGCCAGGTACCTTAAGTCCAAGGTAGGTACGAGGATGGGAAGGTGGGAGGGAGAATGGAGGGGTAAACGGAGCAAGGCACGAGTTAGACTTACTGGAGTAAGATCAGTAGAAAGGGTACGTCAGACAAAAGCGAATAAGGTCGCTTTTTTAGTATCAGAAATTGAACAAGAATACTTCCATTCCACCTATAGCTAGATCAAAGATCGAGCCACCCACGTTATGGGCCTTTTCTTCGGGCTACGGGCACGGTGCTGTACCAACAAAAGGTCCAGGGTGTGTAAAATTGAATGGATATAGGTATAGGTATCCGTAAGTAGGTAGGTTGCGAACTGACAAATTAGTATCCTTAGTTAGAGCTAACACATATTCGACTAGACTATGCTAGAGTAGATCTCATGACTCGGCTCCAATAAGAGCTGACGATAGCATGAAGCATCTGGGAATAGTATGTAATTGTATAGGTCACACCATATCCCAACTGTATCCATATCATGATCTCCAATCCACTGCCAATGGATAGGTACGTATACTGCCCGCCTCACCTTGCATGTCTTCCAATGTAGGTTCTCATGGAAGAGCTTCCGCCCCACGCTCGCTGAGATCTCCCGACTATGGCCGATGCCAATTCACCCCAAAAGGGCAAGGAAAATACATACCGTGCAGCCGACCTCTGGGACCTGCATTACAAACCTTCCACCAGAATCTGCAGAAAGCTTGTCATTGTGGGTTTCAGTCAATAACGTCCAGCCAGAGGTGACAACGTTGCCCAATTAGGAAATCTGCTGTTGTTCGATGCCTTGTTCTTTTCCTCTTCTTTTTCCTCTTTTCTCTCTCTTCCAAAGTGAGGGGAAAGCTGCTGGTTTTTTTTTCTCTCTTAATTCCATGCGTTGGAGATCGTGATGCGGCCCTTACTACGGAGCATATGAGCCGTCGTGGCACTAGGTATGATCCGCATACTACTGCTACTACATTGCCCTGCCTTTCCTTTCCTTAGCATAAACGTAGTTTTATGCTCTGCTAACGAGTACAACAACATGACTCTTTGCTGTGGCTTTTGATTAAACTTCGCTAATCAGATATCATCCACTATTCCCACTGCTTTAGTCACAGAGCGTAGTAATATGAATTATTTGGCATTCCCGGTTCGACCCTCTCTGCGTTCGAATGCTCTCCAACTATCTCCAACTAGTAAGTACTGTAGTTAGCATAGGCTTCCCCTCAAGGGCTAAGAAAGAAAGATCCAAACCGTAGCAAGGTTTCAGCAGGAAATACTCCAATATGGGTCTGCTTTGGTGGAGAAACCTTGGCTTTCTCCTCATGGGGCTCCTCCCACCTTTGGAAAAACTCCACCAAAAGTTGAGACCATAAGCGTTCACGATGCTTGCAATTCCTCACCTTACAGTCCTGGCAGCCGTGCGCGCCGTATTTGTTCCACTGCAGTAGGATTTCTCACATGGGTCTGACTAGACAAGTGGTGACACGCTAGATGTAGTGGGGAAGTAGTCCAACTCTAGACTCTTGTGAACTCCGAACCAGGAAATTAGAAGACATTAATTATGCGTTGTTCTGGATTCCCCAGATTTATTTTATCTTGTATGTATCCGTTTAGGCTCTCTCAGCATAGATATAGTGCCGGCTCCGGCCGAAACTTGAGACAAACCCACAATATGGGATGACAAGACGGCGGCTACTAGGCAGGGACAATATAGCAGCAATGGTTCAAGCTCTAATTAAGTAGCGCTCTAAATTTTGTCTTTTCATGATATCGTTCTCATCCAGGCCTTGCGGCAGCTCTAATGTTCTCTTGCCTTGCAGAGCTGTCAGTCAGCATAGCTGTTCTATCACCTGACGCTTGCTATGAGCTGGCTGGCAGCTCTGAGGCCATATTATCTTTCCATAGCGTTTCGTTTCTGGCACCATTTTCCCTTTCAAAACTTGTAACTTGGACTGTTGCCTGTCCCCAAAGGCCCTTCTGCTCCCAACGACCCCATAGTTCAAGTGTCCTCGAGCCTCAGTCCCAGTTCCTATGATGTTGTGATCTGCTCGCTTGCGACATTGTGGAGGCTTCCAACTCCGTTAGCATATGAATAGCTATCCCGGACTTGTTAACAACTTACCTGATGTCTTCTCGTTCATCAACATCAGCTGGCCCATTTGTAGGTCCAGAGCTGACGACCACGTTTCCGCCCTCATCACCACCGGCCTTGACCGTGGTCAAGGCAGCCTTCTCCTGTCGCTTTCCGTTGCGAAGATCGCTGAGATGCTCGAAATAACCTTCTGGGACTTCTGTAACGTACTGGCCACAGAAGACTCCAACTTCAAAATCGCGGACTTTACTTGTGCTCTCGGCAGCTTCCATACACGCCGCTTTCAGGCCGTCCGGTCCATCAAGATCTTGGAAGATGACCTCGTCGGCGCCGATGTAGTCAGCGATCTGTTGATTTGTTCGGCCATGAGCAACTAGGTCTTCACGAGGGTCAGTAACAAAATAGCTTCGCAACGGGGTTAGAAAGCCCATACCGACAGGATCCGCAAGATCAATTCCGTACTTTAAATTATTAGCTTTGCCTTTCAACATGAAGTGCTCAAACTTACGATATGTGGGTGTGTGCACTCTGGGGAGGCCGAAACGAAGATGACTTTGGCAGCACCAGCTTCTCTAGCCATTTGGACCTGCAGTCACGCATTAGAATTGTCCTACGAAGGCTATTTAACCTCTGAGAAACTCACGATTTGTCCAGATGTAGCTGATGGGCCAGTTAGCAATGATTTGCGCTTGCGGGAGAATTTACGTACTGCCACGGACGACACTGTCGTCCACCAAAATCAAATTCTTTCCTCGGAATTCTGAGTCGATGGGGGAAAGCTTGCGACGGACGCTTTTCATTCGAAGAGCCTGGTTAGGGAGGATGAAGGTCCGTTGGACATATCGGTTCTTGATAAGAGCTGTTACATATGGCTTGCCAAGCTTCTCAGCAAGAGTAGCAGCGGCGATGTTACTTGTCTGCATATAGTGAGTCAGTTTTCATCGAACATGATATTACATGTACCGTAGTTTCGCATACCTCCGGAACAGGAATGACTAGAGAGTAATTAGCTTGGCTCAATGAAACAAGGCATCAGAACATCACATACCAGCGTCAATCTCTTGGACTCCCTTCTCTCCGAGGACGGCACGGATCTTCTTGGCCAGCTTCTCTCCCATGTTTTGTCGACTGCGGTAAACAGAGATACCATCCATGGTCGAGTCAGGACGGGCGACATAAACGAATTCGAAGCAGTCGGGTGTGTAGGGGCGATCGTTGATGATCTGGCGGAACTTGGGAGCGCAGCCCTTTTGCAAGAAACAAGCTTGACCAGGTAGAATGTCGACAATGTCGGAAAAGCCGAGTTGCTTCAGGACAACGGACTCGGAGGCGACGAGATAGTCCTTGGTACCAGGGAGAGTAGCGGAGGGTCGAGAGCCGATGCAAAGAGGTCGAATACCGTTGGCGTCACTGATTTCTGTTAGCTTATGACAACGAGCCGCGTTGGTTGACACAACTTACCGGAAGGCAAGGATACCGAAACCTGCGATCATGGCAGTGCAAGCAAAAGCACCCTGACACTTGGCGTACACATCACCAAGAGCAGTGAAGATATCCTCCGAGTTGGCACGGGTCTTGCCAAGCTGCTGGAGGCCATGTGCGAAGATGTTGAGGCTATTGGTACAAATCAGTCATTGCAGTTTGAAGTGGTGCGATCTCTGAGTACGCACAGGAGTTCCGAGTCGGAATCGGAGTTGACGTGTCGGTGAGCTTCTTCGTCGAGGAACTTGCGAAGGTATTCGGTGTTGACGAGGTTGCCGTTGACGCTCATTGAGATACCGAATGGCGCATTGACGTAGAATGGCTGAGCTTCAGATCTGTAATCACATTTTTGGTCAGCAGTGTACAAAGGGATGCTTAAAGTAACACATACGCAGAAGCTGTTCCCATGGTAGGGTAGCGAACATGGCCCAGGCCTATGGAGAGTCAGCCTCCGTTTATCGGTGTATCGTATTGTCATACCCATGAAGCCGGGAAGATGCTCGAGGCGTCGGCCATCAGCAAAGACCTTGCTGGCCATACCCAGACCCTTGCACTGGTACACTCGCCCGCGCTGGCAAACAGCGATACCTGCAGCATCTTGTCCACGCTATTGCTAGTATCAGCACCCTTTCTATCGATTTCCGGGATTCGCCAAGAAATTGTTCGCGACTGATGGAACTGACGTGTTGAAGATAATACAGAGTTTCGTGCAAGTCGATGGCGGCAGACGTGGCGTCTGAATCACCTAGCTATTGAGATTGTCAGCATATGGTATGCGATATTATGTTTCATTCCTTTTGCTGTTTTTGTAGGACACCTCCGTCTCAAGTCCGAGCTCGCGCAAGGGTCTCTATATGAGCGCGGGGGAGGGGCAGTAGAAGAAGAGAAGAGAGAAGACTCACCAAGATGGCCGAAACACCACACATGTTGAATATCGTATTACGAAGAGGTTGTGGGGAGGTTGAAGAGGAATCGAGTGTTCTAACACCCAAACAAGGCTTTGACTTGAACCAGATTGTTTTGTTTGTGAAACCTACGGGAAAAATTTTCTCTACTGGTCACGACGATATCGGTCATTTTTTTGACGACCACAAATCCTTCAGCGGGGTAATAGTATTGGTCAAGGCGGGCCGCAGAATGATCCGCAATGGGGGTGCCCCAAATATACCTTTCTTTAGTGGCTTTTCACCATTAAACGAAGGTCAAATTCCGTCCAGAGGCATCTACGGGATTCATTTAATTTATGTCATCTCATCACTATAGTAGGCGAACCGGACGCTTCTTTTTCTTTATTAATGCTATTCTAGCTTAATGCCAAGCAAGCTATCCGGATTGATCAAGGCTATAGGATATAATTACAAAAAGCCTGTCTGGTAAATATCAATCCACATGCTAACCTGTGAGAGTGTAACTGAGGTTTGCAAGGTTTGGGTACATCTACCAACAAATAACCAACTCCGAAATGCAAGGAAGATTAATACCGCAACACTTAAACTCTCTGCTGACTGGCTATTATAATGTGACATTGGCTCATTTCGTGATCAAGGTTCATTGCGGTTCCTAATGTTAGTTTATAAATCGAGTATGTGGGTCTTTTTCTGTTATATCCTTTGGCATTCTGTCATTGTTTCTTTATTTGATATCTCTATTGGGAACTTTCACATCTTCAACATAATATACTATATAACATAACTAGATAGCTCGCGCAAACTGCATTTTAGTGAGGAGATACCTAAAGACGTACCTCTAAATTCGCCAAGCATTACGTTGTCAATGCGCAAATGTTCCAAGAGGGTGTGATGAATACTAAAGCCCACTTGACGCAGGAATCCTGGGAGACTGCAATATGGTTCAACTACTTCCGCACGGAAGAATGGGGGTGTCTATAAAGTACCAGCTTGACCTTTATACATGGTATAGACCTGTAAGCAACGTCAGAGGTTCTAAAACATTAATACTTAGCATGTAGTCAAATTCATACATACTGAACTTATTAATAAATATAGATTTTAGGCACATAGCCTGCTTAGGCTTTTATGAATGACAGAATATAGACTAAAGGGACTGACTTAGACCTTGCTGCCTATTGAAGGATTGATCGCGATATATAAATTTACTGTAAGTATTTAGTCTTGGTTCGTTGAAATGCCGATCACATTCGTACCATGTATTCATGTTCATGCATGGGTCAGTTTATGACGCAATCCAATATTCATCAATCCTCCACACCATCTGTTTGAGTTTTCCAATACCACAACAAATCTAGGTCCTTCCTGCTCCGATCTTCCTAGAGAAGAAAAGCCTTGCTTTGAGATTTGGTTTCTTCTAAAAGTTGTCAGATTATAAAACTCAAATCGGGTGAATCTTCCAACAAGCGAGGAATCACCTCAAAAGCCCCGTTGGCTCAGTGGTAAAGCGTATCACTAGTAATGATAAGATCACTGGTTCGATTCCAGTACGGGGCACGTGTTTTCGCATACTTAATTTTTTACCATCAAATAGGCCAGTCTGCTGGCGATGATTGCAGTGCCGCTTATAATGAAGATCATCTTTGTAGTGTTGAGCAATTGGTTTCTTTTTTCGGCAGCAAACTGGTTGAATGCACGTGGCACTGCGGGAGCACCCGCTCTCCAACTAAGTGCTTTTTTATACATGTCTAGGTGAGTAGGTGCTGTTAATAGTCGAATGGTGATATTAAAGACGTGCCTGTTAGCACTTCCGATTTATACTCTCTAGGCAACCAGAATCATCTCATGACTTCTAAGTTGTTCTTTTTGTTAGCTTAGTTTTTGTTAGTCCGCGTTTGAACTCCTTGTTATCGTTTGCGCAGTCCAGACAAGCGGTTGAATCTGGACATGTGAAGAAGACGTGGTTCTTGAAAATGACGTCAGGCTACATTAACCTTAAATTAATTAAGCTCATATGCCGTCCCGTCGATGTTACACAACATCAAAAAGTCATGTGCGTCAGCAAGCCTGGTCATTAAAACGACCACCAGAACTGCAAAAACCAGGAAGCAGCTGAAGGTGCTTAGTTTCCAAGATATGATGCCCCGTACTGGAATCGAACCAGTGATCTTATCATTACTAGTGATACGCTTTACCACTGAGCCAACGGGGCTTGTTGTTCAGCGTTGAGAACAAGATCTAAGAAGCCGAGACAGTGATGTGAGTGAGAAACGTTAGCATGGTGGAACCTCAACCCTCCCTAACCGTTATAGGAGGCAGCATAGTGGCACATAGACAGCTGGAATGCGCCTTAATGATATTCCTAGCATATCATATAAGAAAGTATCGCAATAATAGTCTTTGAGAGTGCAGGCATTCAAACAGGTTGAGAACCCATGTTTTAATTCGTCGTTCAGCAACAGCCGACGTCTCTCAACTTATATCAAAACTATAATCAATAACAGTCATAATCATAAAATTCTCATCAAGGAGCCAACTCCCATCCGTATGCTCAACCTCAGAAATGTTTTGTCTCATCAGCCCCTTTGGATTCCTCACCCCTTGCATTTTCTTCGTCATATGATGGGGTTCTAGAGCCGTACCCAACTCGAATATCATCGATCTCATCACCGACTTCCATCCATCGTTTGCTGGTCGCAGGAACAGGGAAGATCTTGCACAAAGCCCAGTACATCACCGATGAAACGATGAAACCGCAAAAGTAATTGAGCTGATAAACGTATATGGCACCCTGCGGGACGTTCTTTGCACCAACAGCGTCGGCAAAACCAACCACGTTGATAACGATTCCAGCAATGTAAGCAGCATAACCGCGCCAGTTGAAACCAGCGGTGAAGTAGTATGGGCCCTCCTCGCGAGCGTCGTAGAGTTCCTTTGTGTCAACATAACCCTTGCGAACGACGTAATAATCGGACACCATGACACCAGCAATAGAGCTGAGGAACACACTGTAGGCAGACAGATACGTTGTGAACTGGTTGCTGTCCTTGAGAAGCTGCCAGGGGCAGATCATGAGACCAATTGCAGCGCAAATATAACTTCCACGTCGTATATTGATCCAACGAGGAAGAAGAGCCGTCAAATCAGTGCCTGCTGATACAGAATTTGCTGCAATATTGGTACCGAGCTGAGCAAGAGCAAAAGACGTGGCGATGAAGAAGACACCAAAGCGCTCAGCCGAGCTTCCATCATCAATGAACCGGTCCAATAGATCAAGAGGGTTCCAAATGGCCTTCTCATATAAAACCGAGGAAGCTGAAGAGACCATAATACCAATAAACGAAGTGATGGCGAAGCCAAAGGGAATTGTAATCATTTGGGGCCAGAGTGCGTCTCTGGGCTTGTGCGCAAATCGAGAAAAGTCACTTGCGTTGACAATGAGCGTCGCAAAGTTGGAGATAGAGGACATGATTCCCTTTACGAAAGCCCATGCCAAGTCGCTGCCATGAACCGTATTGGATGCCTTTACAATTGGGCCAATACCGCCAGCGCGTGAGATTGTCCAGGCGAGGAACGTGATTCCAGCCACAGGAACAACGTACGCCTTAACGGTAAAGAGGTGTCGAACCTTGTGGACGGGAAACCAGAGTGCTGGGAGAGACACGAGCCAGAAGATAAAGAACGAAGTAAAACGTGCGGTGGTCGTGCCCGAGTCCTCGCTGAACGTGTTTGGGATATCGGCCCATGATTTCCAAATGGCACGGATCATGAGGTAGATACAATCTCCACCAATGTATGCTTGAACTCCGTACCAAACACAGGCTATCAAATGTAATGTTAGTGATGCTTTCGTAGTGTTTGGTGACGTAGATCATACCCATAGCAGCACGATTCAAGACAGGCCACAGACTGCCCCAGATACCAAAAGAGGTTCTGTTAGCAACAGGGAAACCAATGTGATACATGGCGCCAAAGCGCGCATTAATGGCAACAAAGATACCAGTGATGCTATACCCGACCCAGACACATATCCAGGCCTGCCACCATGAAAGGCCATTAACAATCATGGACGATGAAATCATCCATGTATTTATATTGAAAGAATCAGCGACCCAGAACCCGACAAAGTTCCAGGCGCCCCATTGTCGACGCTCCTTCTCGACAGGTTTAAGATCGTGGTTCGTAAGCTGTGCAAGAGAGTTCAGTACAACTCGGTCTCGTTGTTATACACTCCAACGAGGGAAAGCTAAAGCTTGTGAGGCCTTCATACCATAAGCTGAGTGCTCGTCAAGCCGGGTTCAGACTCGACGGCGGCTTTGTCAGCCAAGACTTTGAGCCGGGATCTGACCATGGCTTCGTTTGTTGGTGATGTCCAAGGTGGAAAATAAAGATAGAGTTTAAGTATCAAGAAGCTTTCGGGATGCAATCTGAAAGAAACTTAAACGGTAAGATAGACTCTATGAAACGCAATGGGTCTTGGACGATGAGTTATGACGTGTGTGACACCAGGTAAGGTTGGCAGGCTGGGATTAAATCCAATGACACAAGTGATGGATGGATGGGAGGGATGTGTGATGGCAGTCTTGCCAGATAAGAGAGGGAACCGATTGTAACTTCTCCACCATCTTCTTGTCTTAGACAATCTGGTCGCGGAGGGAGATGGGTAGTATTTATATTTATGACCTGGATTGACATGCCGTGCGTGTTGCGTTCACTAACACAAAGACTAGGTTAGCCCCATCTTGGTTATCAGCAGCCACTATCAGTCTGATCGTCATCCCCAGACCCGGCCGTTGCAGATAACCAACTAGCCGACAAGGAACATACCACGCAGGGACCCTCGCCGGCGGCCACTTTGACCGTGGTAGGTCGAGCTGAGAATGGCAATCTTTCCCATGTTTGCATCAAGAACACTTTGCATTTCCGGTCGGTAGTTAGTTGTTGTTTCATTGGCAGATTGGGCACATGACAAACTATCTCTCCGTTCTTTCTGATCTGAAGATCTCAAAAAACCAGCACAACTTGATCTGTCACGTCAACACCCAACATCAAAGTTGAAGCGTCCGTTTGCCTCCATTCAACCAAGATCAAGGCACATCAGACGTATGATCTCTGGGTCTTCGGCATAGAATAGAACGACGAGGCGTAATGATTCGAGTGACATGGATACCACAATGGGACCCGCAAGGACGGATAACATAGCCAAGTCGTCTCGAGGTGGGTGTCCCCCCACATGGGACCCTAAATCCATGAAGTAACACTTGGGTATGAATGGCTATTAAAGCGGTTTCTGGGTCATGTTGACGTAGATGTGAGATCTATCCCCGATATCGCTTCCTTTCTTAAAATGATGTCAGTATATCGAATCCAATTGCTGTCGGCTGTTGTTCGTTTCGCCAGAGACACAAAACGTGAAGCCTGCCTTGTGTACGGGCATCTGGGATGATACCTCCCAACCTTGGTATAGGCCTGGAATGATGCTCTGCAGATACCCCCCAGGCCGCTATCAGCACCAAACAAGCAGAGACCAATCCACGAGAGGGGCAATTACCCCGGGCGGATATAGACGAAGATCAATCATTGGCCAATACAATGTCTTATCACGACAAGGATGCGACTAAGATACGGGTACCGTACCGCCCTTCCCAAACTGAGTTAGTCTCGTTCTGCAAAATAAATCCATTACTCGATCTCATCGAGTCAAATATTTCTTTTATAACCAAATTGTCCCTGCTAGGAGTTATCTGCCCTATCACAACTATCTTCAACTTCACTTTGTAGTAGTCACTGAAATGCGACCTCATTGTCAACAGCTTACTACGGAGTACATAGTAAGTCATTTCGGGCTTTACCCGAAACTCTATTGCGTGATCTCCCTCTCTGCCCCTCTCAATCTTGAGTTCGCAGGTTGATATCGGCATAAGAATCCATACGCCCGTTTGAGCAAACGGCCCACGATAACGTTTCTCGGCTTCTGTTTAAAGCTTGCCGTTTCATTATCGATCAATAACCTATTTTATCTTAAAAAGACACGCCGCGTTCTAATGACATTATAATACTACAAAGCAGTCCTCATATGTGTCACGATAACTCTCTTGGCTGACATAAACGCAACCGAGTGCAACAGTCATGCTGCAAAGTTTCAAACTCCTAGTAAGACCGAGGCAAGAAAGTAACGAGATCGGATCGGATGAGCTTTGAGTCCATGCGTTAGACGATCAAACGCCTCGTGGGCCAGATTCTCCTGACAAACAAGCCAGTGGCTTCCATGCTGCAGTTTGAGACCACTTTGTATGCCGAGTATTAATAACTATCAATAGACACGATACATGATCATCAATTGGTTAGTTTTTCTGTAATTAAGTGATACCAATGTCTCAAAATCACGTTAGAGAGAGCGAGATCGGTATTGTCGTACATACGTGGTTATCGGCCCGCTAGCATTGTTAACTCATTTGATGGGGCAGAATCAAGTTCATACGATTTGAAGATTTTTCCACCGACATCACGCAAGGTGAATGCTCATACTTCGGGATACAATATGATTTATCAATTTATTAGTATCAAGTTGTCAGAGGGGCGAGTGATACTATAACTTGGATCCATGTATAGAGAACTCAATCAAAGACATCAGTTAGTTATGCAAAAGAAATAACCATTGGCCAAATATTGATTTCAGAACTTAACAAGAGCAATCAGGAACTATCAGGTCCAGAAATGAGTAGTGCATCGGGGATCCCTTATAATGAATGCTTACTTCCGCATCCAATATATACATAGGTGTGTCACTTCATGGTAGGTGATCTGACCTGGTCTCCAGAACTAGGGAATAGCATCGTAACGACCATAAAAGCGCAAAACAGTATCTGACATGGGAAGTGATGCGAAGAGGAGGGTGACTGTCTATCAAGCAATTATCAGTATCTCGGAGATGGACATGCCAACTTCAAGGTGTTGAGCCAAGATTTGCCTTCCATTGCTGGATATTAAACCATGCCGCCGTACCAAGGTTGGTACACTCCTTATATCGAAAGGCAACTGGATACCCTAAACTGAGAAATATCATATCTGATGCCCGTATATACCTAGGTTGTCAACGGTGGGTTATGTGAGTTTCATAGTGCAATAGCCAAGGCAACAGTTCAGGGGAAAACCAGGGTCTAAAGAAAAACAAAAGCAAGAAAACACGTGAATGGTCAACAGCTTCTGCCCCGCGATTTAAGAAGCATTTGAATAAAAGTGCCGATAGAGGCGTTCAAAACTCCTTCAGACTGATGTATGTTTAATCACTAAAAGACCATTATCGCAAACTACCCACCTACCTAGGCACTAACCATTTATATTATTAGTTTTAATACTACCTAATTCTCGAGCAGAGAAATAAACAACTTCTTGGGATTCTTTCGTCCTTGCCAAGACCCAAGGCCCGCTTTTTGTTTCTCCCCCACCATCAACGTCAATTCCGCTTCTTTTCTCCCCGCCAACCTCAACTTTTTTTACCATCTCATCCAAACTCCTTTATTGACTAAAGTCCTTGCTTGATCTGTAATCATGGAGGACCAGCTGGTGCAGCTTTTCGCAAACACTCAGCTGCCAGACCAAGGCCCTAGACAGCAGGCCGAAATCGAACTCAAGCGCGCGCGAACGAATCCCGCCTTTCCCCTGTCGCTCGCCAACATCGCCGCCCATACCTCGATTGATACCAACATCCGCCAGGCTGCTCTAACCAACCTCCGACTTTTTATCGAAAACAACTGGAGCAATGATGAACCTGATGATGAGCCCCAAATTCCCATCTCTGATGAGGTCAGGGGCCAGCTCAAGCAGGTCCTGCTTGACCTCGTGTTGAGCCAGGAGGACGATCGTAAGGTCAAGATCTCAGCCAGTTATGCCGTTGGCAAAATTGCTGTACACGACTTCCCAGAGCAATGGCCAAACCTACTCCCTTCCGTTATCTCCGTCGTTCCAGCCGGCACTGATTCCCAGCTTCATGGCGCTCTGCGACTACTGAACGACATAATTGAAGAGAGCTTAAGCGAGGACCAGTTCTTCTCTATGGCACAAGATATTGCCAAGGCACTTTCTGAGGTCGCTCTCAACGAAAACCGAAAGCCTATGCACCGAGCGCTTGCTATTTCAATTTTCCGAGGATGCTTCGATCTTCTCAATATGATCAAAGAGGACCACGCTAAGGAGGTCCGCGCTTTCGCAGAAGGCCTTCTCCAACAATGGAACCCTTTCTTCATCACCGTGCTGCAAAGCTCTCTCCCCGAGACCAACCTCGACAGTGGCAGCCAACCTGATTCCTGGAGCAACATTATCGCACTCAAGCTTCAGGTCGTCAAGACCCTTCTTCGAATTCGACGCGTCTTCCCTAACCTACTTCTCCCTCAAAGCACTATCTTTTTCAGTGCAGTCTGGAAGGAGCTTTCTACTTTGCAGGGACCCCACGAGCAGCTTTATATCAAGCAAGACGCTCAGGGACGACTTGAGGACTCTGACAACCTCCCGTATACCTTGGATTTCCTTATTCTCGAAGAGTTGGATTTCCTAAACCAGTGCTTCAGGGCTCCACCAGTACAGGCCGAGCTGGATGGCCACCTCAACGCCCATGCCTCTGCTCAAGAGGTTCCCTGGATGAAGGAGATCATGAACATGCTTATTGGTTATTCACGAGTCACTCGGGAAGAGGAGGAATTGTGGGATATCGACTGCTCCCTGTACCTTGCCGAGGAGACTTCCGTGACTGCCAACTATACCGCACGAACAGCTGCTGGCGACCTGCTGATTAAGATGGGTGAGTGGTTTGACCAAAAGACGATCGACGGACTATTTGGTCAGACGCAAGCCCTCTTCAGCGGCGAGGGTTCCAACTGGCGTAACCAGGAGGCAGCCCTCTACCTTTTCGTCATGCTGGTCAGCGATTTCCAGGACATGTCTAAGCCCATCCCCGATGCAGTAGCTCATGCCTATCTTTCTCTGGTTGACTACGCCATCAACCGACCCGAAGAACCTCTTCTCCGTGCTAGAGGGTATCTCGTTGCTGGTATTCTATGCCGCTCTTTCCAAACCCCTGTTGAGCTCCTGGACCGTATTATCACCTCTATCACTCAAGAAGAATCTGAGGTTGTCCAGGTCGCCTGTATTAAGGCCGTTGAGGGCTTGATCAATGCTGGTCAAGTGTCACACGATAGACAAATTCCTATCATCAATGCCATTCAAAGCTACATGAACAACAAGGATCCTAATGAGATGGAGGATGCGGACGAACTTCTCGTAACCCTTGCCGAATCTCTCCGAGCTGCGATTACCCTCGACACACGAATCGCTCTCTCCAACGACGTCCAGTCGGTCGATTTGCTTTTCATGCTGGCCAAGCTGGGCGCTAGCAACTTCCAAGTCACCATGATGATTTCTGAAGCCTTTGAGGATATCGTTGCTGCTCTCTCTGACACCGAGTCTTACACTGCTCTTTGCGGAAAGCTTCTGCCTACTCTCACCGGCGCCTTCGACGTCGCTAACCTGACTGAGGATAACCCTTTGGTTACCGTAAGTTTCTTGATGAAATCGCTGTTAAGCTGAACTAATAATCCCTAGGTTGCCACTGAATTACTGGCTGTCTTGGCCGAGAACGGGCCTGAGCCTCTACCTGCAGGCTTTGTGGCGGCTACCTTCCCCAAGCTGAACCGCCTCCTCATGGAGTCCACTGAGGGTGAAGTTCTCCGACCAGGATCTGAGGTTGTCAAGTGGATGCTCCAGCATGATCACCAGCAGGTCCTTGCTTGGCAAGATGCAAACGGCCGCTCCGGTCTGGAAGTCTGCCTGCACATCGTTGACCGACTTCTGGGACCTTCTATTGAGGACAACTCAGCCTCCGAGGTTGGCGGTCTGGCTGCTGAACTTGTCGAGAAGGCTGGTCAGGAACGTCTGGGCCCCTTCCTCCCTCAGCTTCTCCAAGCTGTTGCTAACCGACTTGCTACCGCCCAAGCTGCGGCTTTCATCCAGTCCCTCATCCTTGTCTTTGCCCGCCTCACACTCTCCGGAGCTCACGATGTTGTTGAGTTCCTGAGCCAGATTCAGATCAACGGCGAAAGTGGTCTGCAGGTTGTCGTGGCCAAGTGGCTGGAGAACTCTGTCAACTTTGCCGGATATGACGAGATTCGACAGAAGTATGCCAATCTGAACCGGAGACTTGATATTTGCTAACAGATTTAGTGTGATTGCTCTGTCAAAGCTTTACTCTCTCAACGATCCTCGCCTGGCCCAGACGCAAGTCAAGGGCGACCTTATCGTCAAGAACGACGATGGTCTTATCAAGACACGCTCACGCGCGAAGCAGAGTATGTACCCAACCATTCACGACTTCTCAACCACAACCTCCACTCTAGAAAGCGTCTACGCCCGATACGCTGAAGCTCAAAGCGCTAATACATCCAACCAAAAAGCAGATCCCGACCAATACACTGTTGTGCCTGCTTCGCTCAAGATTGTCAAGGTCCTCATCGAGGAGCTCGTGTCCGCATCTGGTCAACGTGCTGCCGCAAATGCTGCGGCAGCCGCTGTGGCATCTGCCAGCTTTGATGACGAGAACGACGAGGATGGCTGGGAGGATGAAGATGATACCCTTGACCTGAGCCTAGGTGCTACTAAGTCTGACCTGATGTCCTTTATGGAAGGTGGTCAGCGACAGCGAGACGATGAGACCCAGGCCTACCTGACTGACTTCTTCATCCGCTGCGGCCGGGAGAATATTGCCAACTTCCAGGATTGGTACAACATGCTTACAGAAGAAGAGAAGTCGAAGCTTAACGAGGTTGCCAGCTCAGCAGGACAATAGGAAGGAACTGCACATGCGAGCGCCGGACCTCAGAATTTCACTTCGGCTCGGCGAAGGAGCTTGCAGAAGCAAATGCCAGATGCCTAAAAAGGCAAGGAATTGCCGAGGAGGAAGACCGCTCTGCGTGCCTTGGTCTGGGCCGCAGAGGGTGGGTG
>JAALXK010000530.1:0-18927 GCA_012977745.1 Fusarium anguioides | reverse complement strand
CTTTAATTTTAATAATAGTCCTGTCGGTCTTGTCGGCCCTGTTCCCCCCGCTTCTTTCTTTGTTGACAATTTTGGCGACAACATCAACGGCCCTCTATTTCAAGAGCCCCCTGCCCCTCCCCCTCAGCAGATGATGAATGTCGACTTCAATTTCAATGCTGCGTCTCTTGGTTTTCCTGCCCCTGTTCCCCCTCTCTTCCCTGTTGACAATCTTGGCGACAACATGGCTGGCGGTCTCATGGGAGACACTCCTGATCTTGCCAACCTGCCGGATGAGTCTCTCGCTAATCCAGAGTGCCCATGTCCAGATTATGACGAGTTCTACCAGTTCATAAATCCGGATGCCCATGGAGGAGACGGGCCATGATTGGCTAGGTGAACAGCCCTAAGTTTTGGAGACCCAGCCACAAGGCTCGAATACAAGGGGTGTGCTTTTCATCGAGGGTCAAGGCTACGGGAGGAAGGGTAATCCATTGTTCGACCATGGTCCATGTATATTTATAGAGGGAAGGTTTATGGGATGGCGTTTAAAATTGTTGTTTTCTGTTTTTTGTATTACATGGCTCGGTCAGGCTCAGGTTTATGCGAATAATACCAGGAGGAAGAAAGTTAAAAGGAATGTAACAATAGATCATTTCTTAGGGCAGAGACAGGAGTTAGGATATTGGAAAAGTCGGGATGGCTATTTTGTTTGTTTGTTTTTCTTTTTTGACGTGGAAGTTAGAAATCATGGAGTATTCAGATTTTATTCAATACACTGTACTTCTCTGGCTAAATGATTTCGTTTCTTCAATCAGTACAAGTTCAGTGACATATCTGAAGGTCTAAGGAAAGGCTCATTGTGATATCTAGCCAATCATGTCAAGATATCACCAGAGTATTCCCATATACGTGAGGGCAGTTCGCAACTCGGTTCGCATGCCGTTCCAAAGCAACACGATTTGAACACGGCCCAAAACGTTGCGATCTTCAAAACAGAAGCCAATGATGGGGGGTTTCAGGCGTTTGATGCGAACCACCGGAAACACCAAGACAAGTTCGCAATAAATCATCGAATTAAAATTAAAGTTTGTCACATCATCTATATCAATGAACGTATCTTCATGACGAGGAATGAGACAATAAATCCGTGTAATACAATTCCAATCTCATTCTCGTTCCTCCATCGTTTACGACATGACAAGAGCGGCAGCAACTCCAGCAGCGGACAAGGCGCCAAAGAATCGAGCAAAAGACGAAGAAGCACCAGATGTGTTGGCAGGTGTAGGCGCGCTGGAAGCCTCAGAGCCCTTCGCATCACTATCGGTCTTGGTAGCGTCGGCACCAGTGGCGGTAGCGGTCGCAGCTCCAGTGTGCTTGGCGCTGAGGAGTTCTTGACCAGCAGTGATGGTGACAGGACCGAAGACAAAAGTTCCAAAGCCGTACGCCTCCAGCTCATCGCTCTTGGTGATAGTGCTAGTAGGATGTCCGTCGTCGTTTCCGCCAATGTTGATGGTGACACACTTGGTGGCGACAGTCCTGGACATGTCACAGTGGGCAGAGAACTTCCAGTCATCCTCATCACTAGGCATGGTAATGAACAGATCGAATTTGCCGGTGCTGGCCGCACCAGGAGGAAGAGTCTTGCTCATCCATGGTCCAAGGACGTATGTGTTGTTGTAGACACCGCATTCAGCAGTGTGAGCTTCTTCGCTTTCGGGATCAAGGTGGGGACAGTTCAAGACGTAGGTGGTAGCAGTCGCGTCGGCGCCGATGACTTCAGCAACAAGTGACTGGGAGTCAAGGCCGCCATAGACGGGGAGTGAGGTGACGAGAGCGGAAGCAGGCATGATAAAGAGTGTATGCAGTTAAAGCGGCTTAGAGTGAGTGAGTGAGCGAGTGTTGGTGGCTGAAAACGAGTGAACGGACGATGTTGAAGAAGGGAAAATCACGGTGGGAAATTGGGAAAAGGAGGAAACAAAATGGGAATAGAACGAGGGTCCTTGGCAGGTCAGAGCTAGAGACCAATCATTCAGTGAATTAACCTAGATAGAGCTAGGCTGCCTGTAGCGAGATTTACAGGGCATCCACTTCTGGCGCCAGTGAAATGCGCCGAGTATGATTTACGCCGGGGATGAAGCCCCATAAGGCAGAGCGATGAAATGTTGATCAATGGTGATGTTTCATACACGCTGGAATGGTGTTGAAACAGACTTTTGGAATGCATCCAATGGACTTACATGATTCTTACCGTTGTGAGGTGTATATCAAAACGGATACCACTGCTTTTACGGCAAACATGTAATATCCTGGATGGTAACATAACAGACCCTAGATAACCAGGGCGGGCAGCTAAGCACTCGACATAACCACACCAGAGCACTTTCACACCACAAGGGGCCTGGCTCACGTCGTCGGCGTGTACAGTGCTGCCACGCGTGGATATAAATCCGCGCAGGTAGTGGCGCCCAAGATAAGGTTCAAGTTTGAGTGCTTGAAGATGAAAAGGTACGTACCGATGTCGGGTGAGAACACGATTGTTATGCATTTTGATGGCGAGAAATGGCGGCAGAGAACTGGAAAGAAAAAGAAAAGGTGACAAGGGAAAAGATGGAATCTCTCAGGAATAATGAAGGTGAGCTACGAAAGTTAAACAGCAACCAAAATCAGACTGCAATCTATAAGCATAGCAATTTATATCAGTAGAGCTTAGTACGGTGAATAATTTAAAATAGAAAGGTCTCCGAATAAAACAATAAGTGGTTTCCCAGAGTTAAGAGTGATATTATCTTTCTCGATGGAGGTACCCTAAACCAGTCCTCAAACAGCTTAAGTTGAGTCTTCCTTCATATACCTCAAAATCTATGCTTTAATTATCTAATAACTCGATTGGTCTGGTGGTCTAGTGGTATGATTCTCGCTTAGGGCAAACCCTATAGCTTAGCTTGCGAGAGGTCCCGGGTTCAATCCCCGGCCAGACCCTTTCTTTTACATTTTTGCCTTGAAGATGCTTATGTTGCGATTCTTTTTGACATTTTGAACTTCTATATCTCGTAAATATGAGCATAGGACGCTGGATATGTCGTGAGGCATCTTATGCAATCTGTGACAGCCACACTCTTACTGAGTCTGCTGGATATCCACGCTCTTAGCAATATCCTCCCACTCCTGACAAATCTCCAACGTCTCCTCACACTTCTTCTTCATTCTCAACCAACTATCTGATCCCAAAGGCACACGGAGAGGAATTCTCCTGCCCTCCGCAAATCCAGTCCCCTTCACCAACTCAATCATCCTAGTAACAGCCTTCTCAGGATCACCAGGAGAGTTAGCAGTCAGGGTAGCCTCGATCCCTCGAACTGTTTCGTTGAACTGTGCGTACTCTGGGACTCTGGCTTCAACATGCTGTATCTTGTTGAACACTGGTGTTCGACAGTAGCCTGGTTCGACTATGAGGATCTTTAGGCCTGGGGCGAAGATGGCGAGTTCTTTGGCGAGAGATTCCACGGCGCCTAAGCAGGTTAGCCAATGAAGTGCATATAGTAACATAGAGACTCGCCTTCTAGTGCGAACTTGCTCGAGCAGTATCCAGATGCACCAGCATCCGCATGCCACCCAGCCTGAGAGCTGACGAAAAGCAGCGTCCCAGACCCTCGCTTCCTAAGATGCGGCAAGACTGCACGGGTGATGTTCAAAGGCCCATGGAAGTTAACCTTGAATGACTTCTCTGTATCCTCTTGACTACCTTTCATTAGACCTTTCCAACAAGGAAAGGAGGATACTCACGTCAGCTCTTCTGTGGCTCCGCTGAGGATATACCCCGCATTGTTGACAACGACATCAATTCCGTTGTAAATGCCCCATGCCTCGTCAATCTTGGCTTTGATAACATCTGGAGGAGATGAAACATCCAAGTCAAGGATTGTTGCGCCTGTATCTTTCAGGTGAGCTAACTTTGTACCAGCGTTGCGACCAGTCGCGATAACGTTATCGCCCGTGGCCCGAAGCTGCTGAACGAGTGATTCCCCAAAGCCACTTGAGCAGCCGGTAATGAACCAAGTCAACGCCATTTTGCTGAAGAACTATATTTCGATGGGGAGGAACGACAATCAGAGCTGTGAGATGTACTTCGTGGCTTTTATACTCGTGGAGTCAGCCGCCCCGTTTACTTAGCCAAGCGGGCCAGTCAGCATCAGTGGGACCAGTCAGGTTATTTTTATATCGCGATGTAACTCGATTCGCGAAAGACCGAGCTGTGGCTATGCTTGATCCGGAAGGAAGTTCTGCATATCTCAAAATGCTGCAAGGTCCAGTCATCCATTCTCTGAGATGCAGGTTGTGGATTGTTGTGACAAGACCGCCACTGCACCCACTGGCAGAACAGAGCTACTCTCATTTGACACTGCTATGTAAGAGCTACAAACGATCAAACCATACTTCCTTGCTGTTCAATTCGTCGCCCCCTCCCTCCCGAAGATATGAGACAGATACATCACCAAGGATTGACCCCATTGGCCCCAAGAACCTTCCCAACATTCTTGTCCTCCTCACCCTTAATAACCCTCGCAATTCTTTCTCCTCCCTCAGCTGGGTCAACAGCACCTCTCTTCCTAAGAGACTCTACATCATGCGTAAAGTTCGTCGCAACCAAGCCAGGATCCGCTCCAAACACTAGAAATCCCTCTGGTTCGAGCCGATTGTAGTACATTGTCATAAGCATGTTCAGTCCAGCCTTGCTAGTTCGATATTCCACTGCACCAGCACTGTGAAGCCGAGACTCGGGGTCAGATGCGTGAGTGATGGATCCGGTACTTGAGCTGACAAATATGAGACGTTGGGGTTTGTGTTCTGCTTTGCGCAGGAGAGGGAGGAACGCTTCGGTAACGCTTAGGGCACCGACGAGGTTTGTCTCAAGGATCTTACGGAATGTCTCGCGTGTTGGGGGGCTTTCCATTGAGATGATAGCAGCGTTGTTGACGAGTATATCCAGTCTGCCCCATTCAGAAGCAAGAGTCCGAGCAGCAGCATCGACAGAGTCATCATCGGTTACGTCGAGTTGGATACTTGAAACAGTTCCCTTGATGTCTTCCATTGACTGAAGGTCCCTGGCAACGGCCTCTCCCTTGAATTCATCGCGACTGCCAATGATAACGTGATACTTGACGGACGACAGAAGTAAGTTCTTGGCCGTTGCGTATCCGACGCCCTGATTGGCGCCTATTTTGAGGTTTCAATGGCATAGTCTGTATGTTTATATATGTGCACTCACCAGTGATCAGAACGAGCTGCTTGTATTTTGACATGATGTCTTTAAGGGAATACGCAGTTCAGTGGCAAATACGAGAAGTCTGGACGGAAGTTCCTGTGTTTTTGAAGCGTTGCCATTTTGTGTTTCCCATGTGGCTGCCACGGACTTAAGGGTTGGTCTAATTTAAAATCCGCCAACGTACATCCGTCGGACCATCACAGGAACGCCCGGAGATACACACACGGATTTTATCTATGTTGCATTCGAAGTTGTTTGATTGGTTCCTGATAACTATTGAAACTTAGTTCCCATCTTTTCCGAACGCTTTTGGCAACGGCCGAATCCCTCGGCATCTAGGGTCCGCGGACTGCAAGGCTGGCCCTCCATGGGTTTCAAAGAACCCTACTATTCCGAGACTATTGTCACAAATGATAGTTCGCCAGTCATTTAAACCACTCTATTGAAATATGGTCCGTGCTTTGTTGGCCGTTGCTTGACCTGATGTGACTTTGCAATGCAAACATATCTGGCGGCCCGGCTTTCATCCGCTGAAAGCCCAAACCAACAACAAAGAAAGAGTGTCTTCTTGAGGCAACTGTCCATTCTCCTCACCGCCTTCATCGATCTTTGTGATACAAGACTCACCGCCTACAATCTTTGTGGACTCGCTTCCAACTGGCACAACTGTCGCGTTCCGAGACTCTTCATTCTTCTCGCGCAACGGACCGGATGTCAGATTCCCATCCACTGATGAAGTCGTAGCCAAAAGCGAATCTGGAGAGCACATTCCCTGTAGACCCTGTGCTGTTCCGTTTGAGTCACTTGGTCTTATTGTCAAGTTTGATAAAGAACCTCGTATCAGTATCGCCGAAGGACAATGTATGTGGTGGCTTCGGAAACATCTTCCGAGTGTCCCAGTTCCTGAAGTCTACGGATGGACGAAAGTAAATGACCAAGTGTTTATCTACATGGAGTTGGTTGGAGGCGTGACTCTTGAGAGAAGATGGGGTTCTCTGACCGAAGATGAGAGAGTTGGGGTTTGCGAGCAGCTACGAGATATGCTCGTTGAACTTCGTCAAGTTAAACGCGATCCCAGCGACCTGTTTCTAGGTAGGTATGACCACTTTCAGGTGCTTTACCTCTTTACTAATGAGTTCACAGGCCACATCGATCGTGGCCCACTGGCTGATATCGTCTTTACCGACTGGGTCCGACCAAGAGCTGGGCCCTTTGCATCTGTCAAAGATTTCCACGACTGGCTTTCTTACATGACAAAGCTACCAGTTGCGAACTGGAAGGGATATGCCATCGAAGATATCCCGGATCCATACCGTGAAATGCTACCTGATGATCCCACTGTTGCTTTTACACATGGTGATCTCCATCGGAGTAACATTATGGTTTCAGATGATTCTCCATGCCGTGTTGTCGCTTTGATAGACTGGCAGCAGTCGGGATGGTATCCTGGTTATTGGGAGTTTTACAAGGCCGAGTACACTGCTGATTACAAGTCTGAGTGGTGGCAGAGATATATCCCAATTTTTCTAGATGAGCCTCATGAGGCATACCTTGAAGGAGCCAACAACTATGCCAGATGTTTTGGCTGTTGACATTTCCAATGAAGAGGGTTACGGATATCAATTCTTCGCGATATCGAGGTCCATTACAAGCAGCAGATCAGGAAGGAGACAGTTAGGAACAATATGATTTTCAAACCAACTTGTATCACTGCCATCGGGAGACATATGCCGAGACCGATCCCTGGGCCGGCCTGGGCAAAAAGGTATACCCACATTCACCTGCGGATCAGGGCAAAAAACATACAACAGCGGGGATTCGCTGGTCGTCACCGACCCAACTACTAATCCGCCCCTTACCAGCTTATCTATGGGAGAGCGGACGGGATCCCGAGTTTTCTGATAGGTATGGTCGTATGTGCTCAAAGCTTGACGAAAACCAGATTAAGTCTGGCGGATGTCACGGTGCATAGCGCTGAGAGCAAGGTTTGGCACCCCCTACAGGCGAATTTAGTAGAAATCTGGCAAGGAAAACGACTCCGGATAGCATTATTGAGACAGGTAATTATGTAAAGTTCTCAATATCATTTACTTCAGATCCTGGGTAGCTGTTATACCAACCAGTCAAGACTCACCAAGCATCCTTAAACTTGGGTCATCCGTCAACCTACTCATAGTCTTGGGTCATAAGATAATCGCACGTATACAACGAGACAATTACATAGATATTTGTCAAGTACGTAAGTTTTGGTGAACTTCTGTGTTTTGCTGGTGCATGGTTGATGTTGGTTGACAGGTCCATCAAAAAACCCATTCTCAAGAGCGACAAATTTTCAGCATCACCATGGCGGGCGCTCATGAGGTACAAACTGAATACTATTCTCATCCAATAGCGGGTTTAGCTCAGTTGGGAGAGCGTCAGACTGAAGTCCAACTTCAATCACTATCATTCGATATCTGAAGGTCGTGTGTTCGATCCACACAAACCGCAATCTTCTTTTTTGACCATCCCCACTCACTAAGTTGAGAACTAAACTGATGCTGTCCTCATGGAACTACATGTCTCTCTGTCTCGTCCCTTTGACAGCAGTTTTTTATTCGTTAATAATTACATAGAACTAGAACCTTGTCATATCGACATCTGATTCGAAGAATTGAACCGACCCTCATATCGTACGTAGCTTTGTCCACTGAGGCAAGCACATGTTGTTGGTTGAGCTATCATTGATCTTGGTCCTCCAGGGTGCTCCTCTCATCTACCATCATATGGTCCATCATCATCTTAATCTGTATGCTGGGCACCAGGCTTAGCTCGCGCGCAGCTTCTTCCAAAGCTTGTGCATGCGCTCAGCTTGGCCGGGAGTGAACCTCTGAGGGGCGCATTCACTACATCTTGTCAGTATCTCCTCTAAACAGAATGGTCGTCGGTCACTTACGGGTCATAATAGTTCATCCAGTTGTCAACAGGGTCCAAACCAGGCTTATCGGGACAGGTATCAAGGCCCTTAGGAGGGCATGTATAAGAATTAGTCGGCCATTCCTCATAAGGTGTATCATCAACGTAGTCACCCGGCTCCTCGCAACCATTCTCAAAGGTATGCTCCAGACCAAGCCAATGACCAACTTCATGGACCGTCAACCCACCGAAATCTGGAGGGAGCACTCCTTCTTTGCGAGGATTCATGATACAACCATCGGCGATGATGTCCTCTTCGGTGGGGTTAGGGATAGGGAGTTCACACATCCCGCCGGAAATCATATAATGGATGTAGAATAGATTGAGGTCTTTGTAAGTTCCCTCACGGAGAGCTACTCGAAGGTCTCGTAGGACCGAGGGCTTACCGGGATGGCCCCCAGGGGTACTAGCCCAAGATGCATTGACAGTTCTGGTAGTCTTCATCAACTTGAAAGAGAAGTTCCATGGCTTGAAGCTCTTGTTCAACAAATCCATTTGTTGTTGGACAGTTTCTTGCTAAGAAATAGTCAGTAAAGAGAAGTCTAAAGACTTTGGAAATGCCCACTTTGAGATATCCTTCTTCCTCCTTCTCGCTCATAGCAATAACGTGGACGTAAGTACTAATTTCCACGTTCTTCTTCTGTCCGCGGACTTCGAAGTGGTCATTAGCAAGGTCCTTGGATAGATCCTTCAAGGCCTTGCTAGAAGGTGAGGTACCACATTGGAGGAGAGAAGCTGCGGCAGCATTGGCCAAAAGGCCTAAAGCAAGAGTTGGCTGAATATGCATTTTGATAGTATCAGAGAATTACAAACAAGGCTGATATTTTCAGACTCATGATGGTCAATATGCTACTGATTGTCATTTATATAGATGCATCGAAGGCCTCAGCATATATTGGCTATCCTTCACATACTGCGCCCCGTCCGCTTAGATACTAGATAAAACTCTTGGCAATTGCTAATACCCCTCACAAAGTCGGATGATGCTAGGGTTACTTCGGGGTTTAAGAAGGAAAAGGAAAGAACATGAGTTTATCACGGCTT
The DNA here is from genome assembly GCA_012977745.1 of Fusarium anguioides. NCBI lineage: Eukaryota > Fungi > Ascomycota > Sordariomycetes > Hypocreales > Nectriaceae > Fusarium > Fusarium anguioides. The sequence goes on along the minus strand of JAALXK010000530.1, from coordinate 9,683 downwards.
GGCTTGAATCCTTTTGACGGGAGCTAGGGCTCTTCAAGGCTTTTGGGATCGTGCGTCGTGGCGGTCAATATCCCATTGAGTGACCAAACGCGCAAGGCTACATGGGCGTGACGTGGACGTCTGGTCTAGACGCAAGATCAGGCAGAATGATCGTAGTGGTAGGATTGAACTTCGTGTTGGCCGGTCTGAAAAGGCTGGTTTTTTGATGCAGTGAACAGATGTTTATTCTGCATTTCCTCAGGACGCGCGGTCTCAACGCCAAGTTCTCGGCGTTTTCCCTTTTCGTCGAGGCGTCCAGCTTCATGGTCTGTCTGATATTTTGGAAACAAGTAAGAATAGGCTATTGTTAAGATACCCATGAGACATATCGCAGTATATATCTCTTCCTAAAACTTGCTATACAAGACAGCCTTGCAGACTGAATAGGAGAAAAGTACGTGAAGAAGACTCATCTAGCTAACACTTTAGGCTAAAAGTCTTCGGTAACTTCTTTCTTGGTTTGGAAAAGAGAACGTATGATAAAATATAGGCAGGGCTAAATATATCTACAAGAACTATTGTTGGCGCGTACAAACCCTGGCTATTACGGGCTCGGACTAATATCATTGCTGCATCTCGACGATTGAGGAGGGGTTGTGTCGCTTTCAATCTCTGTGCCTGGTGAGATATTCTTATCTCTCCAAGACCCTAGTTAGTACAACACACTTGGACAAACTTGCCAAGAAGAAACCTCAGCATAGAAAGTGGAATCGAAATGAAGGCAGAACCAGAGTCCCCAATTGTCTGTACCGATTTTGGTAAGATCGTGTCTTTGACGCCACCGGACTGATATATCGCACAGATCTGCTGTGAAAGTCAACAACTTGTTCTAGATAAAGGTTCATATCATGTTCCAAGTTATATGTGCCCTACAGACCCTCCTGCCTACGTTGACAATCGCATCGGAACTATATTCATGTCACTCGGAGATCCAGCACTTGATCGACTTCCCAACCCTCCGATTTGATAATACCGCTACCCTGTGGCCAGAATCGTGCCATCTGGGAAACCTACATCAAACTCTCAAGAAGAGAAACAACAGCAAGGACTCTTTTCCAGTCAAGACAGTCTACGTGGGGATTTCAGCTGCCTCATACAATGGCCCTGACGACCAACTTCATCGTCCGGGGTAAAATTTCGTCTATACGATGATGGTAGTGGCTTCAATGTTCTCGGGCTCTATGATCCACAGGTTCCTGATCTCCTAGAAGCCACTTGGACTACAAGAGAGGAATGCACAAAGTACCACTACCGTTGCAGCAGTTCGTGCTAACTTGAACACCTCAAGAAGTACTGGGAGGAGGATGACTTTGCTAAAAGGCTGTGCTCAACCTGGGAGACTGTTACTTCAGAAGAGGCGACCGAAGATGGAGAAGAAAAGATGAGAGCGCTAGCCTTGAAACCTACCATTATTTTCTGCAAACACAGAGCATCAATAAAACACGGAAGTTGTGATGATTCCCAAACTTACAGATGGCAGGCGGGTCTCCTATTCCGGCGAAGTCATATTTTCTGGAAACACTCTATAGTCTCTCGGTCTTGCCGTATGAGAAACAGACCACTTGATTGTTCAAGATTTTGTAAAGGGACAATGTGAAATATACTGAGGATTATAAGGAAATATTTCGAGAGGAAGAGAGTTTAGAGAGAACCGCGAGAGTGATGAAAGTAAAAACCAGATTGGCCAAAGACAGCTAAAAGGGCCGCTGTGTTAATGCAAAGGAGTTTGCCTGTATTCCTGATGACTTAGCGCTTGAACACTGGGATGACAATATTGTGATCTTTCGTATTTCTTTTCCTTAGCCAACTAAGAGTCAATTTGGTTGCACATGGCCCTGATATGAGATCGATCATCGCAAAACTGATTATTAATTTCGATCTGCTCAATGCCAAGAATTCCACTGCCCTGATACATCTCCCTCATAAGGTTCCTGGATCATAGCCTGGACCATATCCACGACCCTGAATTAAGCTATTTGCGGCCAAGTCTCGGCCGAGATGCCGCATTCCAAGCCTTTCCATGCTTTGGGATCATCACCATCCGGCTCCCGGGATTCCTCTCAACACCACTCTTGGCCCTTGGAAATGCCAAGTAATGACCACGTTAAACCCGCAAGTGAAAATGGAAATTAAAGGACCCGCCACCGCCTTCGCCACGATCATCTGTTTCCAACGGCGCTAGTGCTTACATAGATACAATGGAGCCAGGCACCAGGAAATGAAGCATAACAATACATTGTTCCTTTACTAAGTCTCAAACAAACCAGACCTCGGATGAAACAATAAATTAACATTACCACGGACCTTTGACCTGCTAGATAAGAGCATCGTCTAAGCTTAGAGAGCAAAAATGCTCGTTGGCATGCTGCGAAAGTTAACCTTACAGGGGACCCCTGGAATGCTCAGCCTTGATATCCACCGCTAAGCCAGACCCGACTGGGACATTCCTGTCAGCTGAGTCCAGACGTGGAATCCTACGGCCCTTTTGAATTAACGATTAGTTATATAACGCATGCCAAGTCCCTATGGAAGACCTGAGCCAAGACACACAACTCATAGCTTCTCATCATGCATCTGACTTCCTATCTCTCTGTCGCTGTCTCAGTCCTTGGCCTTGCGGCTGCTTCGCCCAAGGGACAGGTTACCAAACGGTCTCCTGAGCCCAAGTTTGAGGATGGCCATTACATTGTTGACCGCGCCACAAAATTCGCCAACAAGCAGGTTTGGACCTTCAATGGCAACAGCCTTCCTGATGGCCTTTCTGCCAGCGATTACCCTGTTGGAGATCCTAACACTCATATCTTCAAACCCGCCAATGTCAAGGTTCAGGGCGGTTATCTCCAATTAACTGTGCCTGGTGGCCAGAAGAAGATGCCGTACAAGTCAGCTCAGGTTGAGACTGATATCGATAACATCAAGTACGCCTCTGTGCGAACTACAGCTATCCTGACCGACCCTGCAGGTGTTTGCAATGGTAAGCCCATTATTCCAATTTAATAGGAGATAGTTACTAACTCTCTCAGGAATGTTTTTCTACAGAGATGATACCCAAGAGTCAGATATTGAGTGGCTCTCCGACCCCAACTCCGAGTCCAACTTCGACGGTGTTCGTCGCCTTTGGTTCACAAACCAAGACACCACCGGTGGTGATAACCCCACTGACAACGATCTTATGCCTCCTTCGAACCCAACCACCACTGAGCACGAGTACCGTATTGACTGGACTCAGGGAAAGACTGAGTGGTACGTCGATGGTGTGAAGAAGTGGTCTACCACCAAGAATGTTCCTACTAAGCCTGGACAATGGATCTGGAACAACTGGTCCAATGGCGACAAGGGTTGGAGTGCTGGTCCTCCCAAGCAGAATGCTGTTTTCAAGATTCGCAAGATTGAGATGTACTACAACACTGCTTAAGTGATTGTTAGAGGTATTGGCATAGGCGTTAGCGTTGCATGATCGTTTGGACATCATATTGGAATTGCTGAGAATTTGATGGGAATTCGAGTCTCTACACAATTGTGCCTGTGACGACCCTATAATACCTTGACGAAATGCCGTAGACTTCGAATTCGTGAAGAAGATCATACAGAACCTTGATCAAAACATCCAGTACCAGAGAGGAAATGCTACTCCGCCTCCGGACTCTTCCCCTTTCATTCAGGCTTCTGCCCATAAACACTGAACCTACTTCTCGTTAGCATTTCCTTCAAACCTCTCATCAATACAGAAAACTTACACATGTCCCACAGTTTGCGTCTTAGGATTCATAAGAACCTTTCGCATCTCCGCCGCAAAAAGCTGCATCTCTTCAGGGCTCCACTTCAAAATCTCACAAAGCGGCAGCTTAACAAAACCATCTAACGCCTGGCTGAAAGATAAACCAACAAAAGTTCCGAGTTCCTTCTTCTTCTTGTCTTTGGGCCAGCGACCAACGGGGATTTTGTGGGTCTGGGGAGTTATAGAGACAAAGCCGGCGTCTTTGGCAAACTTTTCGATTTTGCCGTTGGAGAAGTCAAAGGTTCGACCGATGATTTGGCCAACTTCGGTGAAGATCTTCGCCCAACGGGTGTAAATACTGAGACGAACTGTTAGTAGATGGTGAAAGGGGAGATATTTGGACGTACTGCTCATCGTCAACCTTCACATCGGGATTTTGAGACACCATCTGAAGGTCAGGCTCAATGTGCTGAAACCAACCACCCGGCTTAAGAAACTTGTACATCTGACCATAGAACTTCTCCCAATCATCAATAGAGCCTTGCAAGTATCTGACATGAATAAAATCAAATGACTCTGGTTCAAAAGTCCAGTCCAGCTGAGCATCGTCGATTTGAAACTCGACGTTTGGAGGAACAAAGTTTGGCTGAGAAGGGGTAATGTCGGTAGCGATTATTTGGGCTGAAGGGTACTCATCGGCCATGTTGATAGCCCAGATTCCAGTTCCCGTACCGACGTCTAAGATTTTCTATGCTGTGTGAGGATTTGTTTTGTTTGTTGTGTTGAGAAAGTATACCTGAGGGTTTTCTCCAATTGGAGGAAGGAAAAGCTTCTCATCGAGCATCAAGATCAGCCAGTGGTGTCTGGGAAAATCAGTAAGCATAGTCAAGCAAAACCTCTCTATGGTGAACTTACATAAGATCTAGGGCTTCAAGTTGCTCTTCGTCATTGGGAGCCCTGGTTCGTCAGTGATGTTCACTTCCAAGGAGGAATGGCCTACCAATGCTTTCCATATTTGGGATTGGCATAGGATCTGCCTTGAAAATACTTATTCTCGAAGATACTCGAAGTAATGGAAGCAGTTGACTCAGTCTCACTACTCCAGTCAGCCCCAATCTCAGTTGAGACCTAGTAACACACCTCTCAGCGCTGATGTCGCTATCATTCTCGATATCCAATGTAGGATCCTGATAGTGTCAGCAACGTCATATGCGGTCGCAAACTACAAACTTACGGCTTCAATTGGAGCTGCCATTTTGCTGAATGTCTAAAAACAAAGGACGCAAATGTATCACATCATGCATACCATGCGGGGTCACTGTTTTCTTATGTATTCATTCTCGTGTAGGGGTGACATGTCAAAATTATTCTGCGCCAGAAGATGGCGCACTGAAATGCATGGACTAGGGGACGCTGTCCAGTGACAATAGAATCACAGGCGGGGCCTAGCTCACTGCAGATGGGGGTCAACCCAGGGTGTCATGTTTGCTCTGTGTTAAAATTGAAGTTCAGTGGTTTATCGTGAGCATAAAAGGAACGCGAGACACTACCTACATCAACATGGCCTCGCTCTTTTTCCTATAGAATCGCACTGACGGTGTATAAAATCGGACAAAGGATCAAATTTGAGATTGATCGTTTCTCTTCTCTCATCGTTGGCTTGCGGGGAGAACTACGCTAATGCGACCGCGGCTCAGAAACCCTTGCTTCCGAAATTCTTCAACAGGTTTTCGCAAATGTCGCATGCTTTATTATTGGTCATTACGAGTTCTTACTGTTTTTGAAAGAAACAGTGTAACGTGTTGGTTCCGTAGCCATTTATGGCGTTGTTCTCGTATTACTACCATGCCGTCGAATATGCATGGCTTTTACATGGCTAAGGTAGGAAGACAAGCTTTCAGTCACAAGATTCAATCCTATTGTCGGGTATCATTGTTTGACATATTTGTTCATTAGTAATAGCCACCTCTTCCCCATCTCCGAGGGACTTCTAAAATCGTACAAAGTCACTCCAGTAAGTCCAATCAAACAAATCATTCCCAATATTGAAATCCCATCCTTCCAAATTCACCCCATTCACGAATTCAGCATCCCCATTTGTACCTCGTCGCTTACTCCAAAGCAACTCGATACACGACGGCACAACTTCAACGTCAGTCAGCATCTTCCGCCTTGCCTCCCACGCTTCCAAAGTCAAGTTTCCCATTGCAGCAAATGTTAGGTTGTCAACGTTGTCAATTAACTCGAGATGCTCGGCGTAAAGACTGTCGATAAGCTTCCATGCAGTTTTTATTCTTGGTCCAGAAGTTCGTATGCGTAGTTCACTGATGAGATAGATCCATGCGTCGATTTGGTAGTTGGATGTTAAGTGGGTGAACACCTGTGATGAAAACTTGCTCTTGAAACCAGTATTAACGAGTTCCAGAAATGAGAGTGCTGCGTTGAAGAGGATGTCGCCTTCTTCCTGCGTCATGTATACATCGCTCTCGCCAGCAACTACCCTGCCTCTTGGATGGTGAAGCTTGAACCGCATACGAGCAATGGCCAATTTCGCCATAGCATATGTCAAGTCATGAAACGGAACAGCTCGGTCAAGTTTCGAAAGGTATTTTTCCGTGTATATAGCCTCAAGTTCGTTGATGGCATCATTCTCGGCCTTGATTGATATGCCTCCTCTTGCAAACCCGGGAGCCATGCATTCAAAGACTTTGGCCGCTTTGGGAGATGATCGAAGCCATTGTGTCACTTCGAACTTCATCAAAACACAGACCATTTCTGTAGGGCCGGTATATTCGACTGGAGGCTCTAGCATATCTGGATGAAGGTCTGCATCGTTGATGTTGAACGGAAGTCGAACGTCTCCAAACTCGAATCGTGACAACTTCATTCCGGGTGTTGAACTGGCGCGAACTCGAGAGTCAATACCTTTTATCTGCCACCAGAGCCTGATGCGCATTTCTTTCTCGAAGAAGGAGAGTTTTGTATCTGTATCGACCTTGTGAATACCCATCATCTGTCCGATTCTGATAGCTGTTGCTGCGAGGGTACTCGACATATCGCTTTCAGGGTTCGACAAGATGAACAGTACTATAGCTTGAAGGACTTCCATGTCTTTATTCGTGAGAAAATCGGCTTCAGCGAGAGCCCGGACCGCAGCAATTCGATAACGAGTCATCAAAGTCCTTCTGTCCTGGCCCAAGGACGAGAGGCAGTTCTCAGCTGACATCGATGTCACAGAGAGCAAGTATATCGAAAACATGAGTGCTGAAAGCGGCTTGGGTATGTTGATGGGATCCCAACTGGCATCAAGGATACGCTTCTGCAAACTTGGAACGTGGACAATTTTGATGAGAGGGTTGACGCATTCAACAAAGTTCTGCCAGAAGAAGAAGATCTGCTTTGGCTCTGGATGGTATTCATAGGCTGGTGACTGGTTATCGAAGAGCATAGAGTGGAATGGTGGTGATGGATGTAAAAATGGATCATCTTTATCGCGTAAAGCAATCATTGGTGGGTATTTGAGCTTGGACAAGTCTGTCAGTTGAGAGGAATGTCGAGTTGGTTCGCAGGAACTCACCTCTGGGCTCAGTTTTGACCAGAGACATCTATCAAGGGTCAGTCGGCCTATCTTTGACTTATTATTGGTGATTAAAGGTGCTCTTCATAAGGTTCAGGGCCCGGAACTCGTTCCCCCATGATTTCATACCATCAGCTGTTGGTGACTTACACTTCTGTTGCAGGAGGCGGATCAGTGGCCTTAGCCTCAGTCTTCAATTTCGACTCAGAAGACACCCAAATATTCGCATGTTGGGTATAATCAACACCACTAAGCTTCATCAATTCTTCGTATTGAGCCAATCTTGCTAGTAAATCTTCATCGGCTGCTCTTTTTCGAGGTTTTGGTGGAAGAGGCGTTTCATAGGAGCATTGAGACTGAGCTTTTTGGCAATTCGAACAAGGAAGTTGTTTATTGCACTTCACTTTTCGTCGAGAGCAGACTGTACAAGCATGTTTACGTATTTCGGTATTCGTTGAAGCCATTGTGATGATGATGGTGAAGAGATGAGGATGACGATGCCTTGTTGAAGGGTCGGGATATTACAACAAATCTCGGACGTCTCGGGCCCAAGAATAGTCTAGCGTCGGCATTCAAGAACCCCGAGAGCAATCTTAGCGTCATCCTTGAGAAAATCGTCGCAGATCGCTAACTAGGTACAGATACAGCAAGACTCCGTTCGTACTTAGGCGAGAGGGTCCATTCAAATGTCATTGTCGTATCCAGAATTGCTACCTATGCTCGTGTAGAAACTCTATCTTTCTGTCATGATCCCTGTTGTATTTCATTTACGACCGTTTATACTAGTTCCTCCAATAATACGACATTGACGCTCGGCTTGTGCCGAGGCAAGACCGTTAACGAATAAGACTTGCGGGGCTTGGAAAAATGTACTTATCATGCGACTGCGCCAGCCTCTTCATCATCAAGAGTAAACTTAAACACTACAACGCTATTCAGTATGGCAGACGAGAGGATTCCGTGGGAGGAGGCCCGTCTGCACTTCAAGGAGCCGCTTCCTAAGCTGACGGCTATTCGATATGCTATTACTTATAACTTTATGCACTACTTCATCATCGCAGCGAATTGCGTACTTACGGTGAAGGAAAAGTTCAGTATGCCAGCGAACGGGCCAAGCCTGGTCAAGAAATACGCATGCCGACCAAAGTTGCCCATCAGGTTCGTCTTTCACCCTTGATGTCTCTCATAGGCGATAATTAACGCTTCACAGAGTATTCTACCCCAAGTCTTACGATCCAAACTCCCAGACAAAGCTCCCAACCATTCTCAGCATTCATGGCGGTGGCTTCGTCATAGGCGACCCGCGCGACGATGATCTCCCCAACCATATGTTCGCAAACATGCATTCAAGTCTGGTCATCGCATTAAACTACAACAAAGCACCTCGCGTAAAGTTCCCGACTCCAATCTACGACCTGGAAGCTCTCATCTTGGCTGTTCTATCCGACACATCTCTACCAATTGACCAAGACCGTGTTGCACTCATGGGCTCTTCTGCTGGTGGAAACCTAGCCCTCTCTGTATCACTTCTTCCAAGCATGTGCGGCAGTGGTGATGGTGTGAGACGCATAAAGACGGTTATTCCGATATATCCAGTCTGTGATATGTCGACCAAACGGGAGTACAAGCTTCAGACAAGACAGTACAAACCTTCACTTGGAGGCTTCCGAGCAAACCCAAAGGACTTCCTTCTGAAGCTCTCGCCTGTTTTCGACGCGGCTTACACTATTCCTGGCCAAGATCTTCAGGATCCCTTACTCAGTCCCATCTATGCATCAAAGGACAAACTACCACCGAATATTTTCTTCCTTGGTATTGAGCTTGACATGCTAGTGGGCGAGGCATGGAGAATGGTATGCGATCTGGCAGGTCGTGAAATCGAAGATGAGACCGTCGGTCAAAAGTCACCTGGTCCCGTTGGAGAGCTCATTTTGGATGATGAAAGATTCTCGTTTGAGGTGAAGACTAAAGATGGGAATTATGGATGGTTGTTGGTTCCGGATCAGATTCATGGGTATGATCATTATGATAAGATGGAGTTACTCCATGGGGATAAACAGTTGTCCAAGGATGCTGAATCGAAGACGGAGAAGGCAATTCAAGTAATTGGGAAGTGGCTGTTTGAAGGGCCGTTTGCTCCACTCATATAGGAGATAGAGGAGGTATAATGAGATTGAATAGAGTCACTGTTTCAGGATAGGCGCCAAACACATCGCACCTATACAACGAGTTATCCAGCGATTTACAAAGTGGTATATCATGAGAACTAAATGCAAACATTGCAAAGATCATAATCAGGTATCATCAACTTCAATGAGATCCTTTAACAACCGCCGCCCCCTCCACCAC